>CM042012.1:125346089-125596089 GCA_023525715.1 Cichorium intybus | reverse complement strand
GGGGTGGCGGATGCCGTCATGGATGCTGTTATCGTGGACATGGAGGAAGTTGTAACAGATGTTGCGCTTCACCAGAAGAAGCCAAGGCATTCGTGGAAAATCAAGGAGCAGCAAAAGAAGATGCAAACGCGCAGGTAGAAGCTAAAGGTGAGGAAGGAAACTATGGTGTCAACTATGGTGGAGGTGGTGGAAACTATGGTGGCGGTGGCGGAAACTATGGTGGTGGTGGAGGAGGATGGGGTGGCGGATGTCGTCATGGATGCTGTTATCGTGGATATGGAGGAAATTGTAACAAATGTTGCTCCTCACCTGAAGAAGCCAAGGCCGTTGCGGAAAACCAATCTCATCCTTGAAAAGACAATGAAGATTGTAAAATCACCTCAAAATTACCATGTGTTGCTAGCACAAATCCATGTAATTATTACTAAACACTACATAAAATACTCTACATGGTGGTGTAATAAGATATATGAATAAGAATGATGGAAAATACGTTAGTTTTCCACCTATATGGTATTTATTCTCCGTCCACGGATTTTGCATGTATCCTTGGAAGATCCTACTAAAAACTACTAACAGAAGATAACGGGTTGAAAAGCCGTTAATATACGAATACCTAACGCACTGTATGGATATATAACAATTCTGTTGGTCCTCCGATTTTCGAAGTCCCTGGAATCTTTAATGTCAAAAGTCAACAAGCAACAGGCGACCTAAGCCACTTACGATACAAGAAAACCTCTGGTGTTATAGGTTTCCAACATTCGAGCCTTCCATTTCGTCTAATAAAAACCAAATAGAAAATGTTTTTTTATTGGATTTGCAGTTTTTTTGTATTCACGACTTGTTGGGTGCACGATGCGATTTGATTTTGATTTTCTGCATAATAATAATAACTCTTATTATTATTATTATTATTATTATTATTATTATTATTATTATTATTATTATTATTATTATTATTATTCTATTAATGATAATATATTATAAATAATAACATTAATAATATTATTAATAATAAAATCAATAACAAGAAAAATAATAACCAACAAAAAAAAATAAAAAAAATCCATCGATTTTTATCGGATAAAAAAACTACTTGTGTTGGTATTTTGTCGATTGTTTCGGTAGATAAGATGTCCAAATATATTCCATGGAAATTACATAAGATGTCCAAATATATTCCATGGAAATTACATAGTCGATTTCCACTGTAATTTCCAATGGTTTCCATAGCACAATAGCCCTGCCATTTGTATGTAGTAGATCTGACGTCAAGTTCGAGGTTTTCTTCTTGTTGGTATTGTGGAGGGGTGTGTATGGATCGATTTGGGTCGGTTTTAGGTAAAAACCGAACCCAAACCAATTTATTCTATTTTTGGGTTCTAGAACCCGTCAGTTTCGGTTTCTAAGTGGGTTCGTTTTCGGTTTCTAAAGTCGGTTTTGGGTCGGTTTCGGTTTCAACCCATGGGCTAGTGGGTTTTGGGTTTCAACCCGTGGGTTTTGGGTTGGAACCCAATTTCCAACAATTATAAAATTAATACTCACATTCTACAAATTATTTTTTGTCATCATTTACATGAAATAACAATTTGATACATTTTTATACACTTAACTCTATAAGAAATAATGTAGTGATGTAACATTTGACGTATTCAAGTGCATATTCTAGCGGTTATTAGAAACTCGGTAAAATATATGGAAAAATAAATAAAACACGTCAATCTATATTATCAATGCATCTTACAAATGTGAAAATTTAAAAATAGCCGCACGGTGTGGGAAACCCACGGTTTGGCCTACACCGCAGTCAACTACCCAACTAGGACGGTGTACCCGTGCGGTGTTAGGCACCGTGGATACCGCACCTCACTATGTCAAGTCACCTGTTGGTCTAAGAAGTAAAGAAGTGGTTCATATATAGTTTACTGGATTACGTTACGTCTCAATTATAATTTTAGTTGCCGAAGAGGTGGATCGGATTAAATACGTGGATTTATGGATTTATATTTCATCTCAACTACATGCACCATTCGTTTGAATATCTGGATTTAATGATTTATAGTACATGATTTATCTCAATTGCATGCATCTATCAATTTTAAAGAAATAAATATATTTAAGTTGAAATATAACGACACTAAAAGCTCATGAAAATATTGGATAAGGTTATAATAGAAACTACGCATTTTCAGTTGCTTATGAAAAATAAATAACAAACTAAATAAGTTTTATAAATCCAAAAACATACGCATGAATTAAAAATCACATAAAAAGTAAATTATACGATACTTATTTTATTTGAAGACTGGACTTTTTTATTACTTTACTCTTTTAATTAAATTGCGTGCATTTCGTGATATAGTGTACGTTTTTTTTTCCAGTTGCGCGGGTTACGGGTCCGATCCTTATGGATCCGGATAGTATTCCTTTCTTTCCAGATCCTTCTACACCGCTTCATTTGGTTACTTCTTTCAGTCTTCGTATCTGTACTGGTTCCTCTTTTTTCCTTCGTTTCCACCGCTTGAATCGCTTCCCCTCGAATCCGGAAACCTAATTATCTCCATTCAAGTTCTAAAAAACGTAACCAGAAACTTCTCCCACGAGAACGAACTCGGCCGTGGTGGATTTGGGGTGCTTTCCCCTACATTCGTCTTTCCCACCGTTAACCCCTCACCTACAATTTTCTCTCCACCTCTGTCAATTTTGCGTCTGCTTCCCGTATACTCGATTGATTCCGTAGGAGTCTACCTGCTGTCGTTATTTGATGTCACTTTCCTCGAATGCTACACTCCTCCGGTGTGTGTGTGCGTGCGTGTTTGTGCCGCCTGGGATCGACAGAAAGAGAAATCGAGGCCAAGCCTTGTGTGGGTTAACCGAACAAGATAGGAGACAGAGAGCAGATCGACGGGAGAGAAAGAGACAGATCGAGCAGTGAGAGAGACGACGCAGCGATATCGCTGCTGTGGGGCATTTTTCTGGCGACGTTGTGGTTACCGACGGCGAATGTAGCTGGGGGTGGCGGCGGTTGATTGTGGTGGTCGAACACTGCAGCCCTTGGTCCAAATTCCACTAAATTAGTCAGGAACGACTTCTGATTTCAACTTTTTGGTCATGAACTTAAAGGTATGTTCTTGACTTTTAGAACCCTGGTCATGGAAATTGAGATTTGTCAATGCATGATGAGTTTGGAACTTTATTTCTGATATATGTCATGTTATAGATTCAAAAACACCTAGGGATTTTGTTGGAACATTTTTTCTGATATGCGCACAGTACAACCCATGAAGACACAATTCAAAGGGTAACTATTCCAACTATAAATCTAAAAAAACACATTTCATAATTTTTAACAAACACTTTGTTATAATTCATATCTCAGGTCACTGTATTCAAGCAGCGTGCAAATAAAGTGGCAAATTTAAATAAAAGATTGATCGGAATTAAAGTTGGCAGCTTTAGGTAAATGCACCTAATTTATAACTCTTCATAATCTTTAATCAATAATATTGAATGTTGTATTTGTATATAGTTATGTCAATGAAGGTCTTCTTCTTGGTCAACTCCATGGAAATCGATTCACAATCACGCTAACGTTTGACCTTGACCCTGACCCCATAACTTTTTTATAGCTAATTCTAGTGATGTGGGTGAAGGGGCATTTACATGTTTTTGCATCTTTGTAGAGGGGTGGTTGCAGATTCTGAGGATACTGTAAAAGCAACAGCAGATGCTTTAGGGAAACATGGATTTATAAATTACTTTGGTATGCAAGAAATGTCCCACTGAATAAAGCTTTTTAAAAATTACTTTATTGTATATAAATTTAAAAAAGAAATGTTTAATTAATAAATAAAAACTGAAACAGAGATTATTAAAGGATAATGGAAAGAAGTAGTGAGCATGATTCTTGATCCAAGGGATGGTTATTATTATTATTATTATTATTATTATTATTATTATTATTATTATTATTATTATTATTTGTTTTCTTTAATATAAATTTTTAGATACAAAGAGATGACATAAGGAGTATACGGGAATATTATAAAGAAAGTAAATACATTGAAGGGACTTTGAGACAGTTATCTCCCTTTTTGGTAGCTGAAAAGGCCATTGTAAGTTAAATACTTTTTTATTTTTATATTTATTTATTTTTATTTACTAATATGTATTTTTTTTTAAATATTATCAGCTGCAGTGTTTGAAAAAATGTCCAGGGAATTATTTGCAAGCTCTGAAGGCTGTTCCTAGGACCCTTAGAATGATGTGAGTATTACCTTATTTTTATCAAAATAAAGTAGAATGCTACATTAAATTTATTTAATGAAAGTATATTGCTATAATGTTTTCCCTATTTTACCCTTCTATAACTGCTTAAACATGAAGAGCTCTATTTTATCAATGCCTTTTTTGATACCATTTTAAAGAAATTGGAAATTTTGTTAAAGTAATTAAGCAAAAAAAAAAAAAAAATTCAATTTACAGTTTTATTTGTGCTTTCTTTTAGGTATGTTCACAGTTACCAAAGCTATTTATGGAACCATGCAGCTAGCATGAGAGTACAAAAATACGGTATGAACTATCTAATTGGTGAGTTTTTACTTCATGGATTTATGCAGTTTATAAAATCTTTTCTTTATTCTTCTTTTTTGTTTAAAAGTGAAGATGCATAAACTGAATCAACTTAGGTACCATGTTTGAAGGACAATTATGCATATCTTTTGCATGATTTAGATACTGGGACAGTTGGAGTTGTTGATCCTTCATAATCTATACCAATAATAGATGCTTTAAGCAAGAACAATCGAAATTTAACCAACATTTTAAATACTGACCATCATTTCGATCACACTGGTGGGAATATGGATTTGAAAGCGAGGTACGGTGCAAAGGTGTGATATGTAATTTTTTTAAATTTGTAATTTTCAGGTGATTAAACTTTTGGAAATTGTAAATGTAGGTTACTTATTAATGTGATTAAAATCTTTCAGGTAATTGGATCAAATATAGATAGGGATAGAATTCATGGCATTGATATTAGCTTGAATGATGGGGACACATGGATGTTTGCTGGGCATGACGTGCATGTGATTGCAACCCCTGGCCACACCAAAGGTTTTCATTAATTTACTACTCAATTTAATTGCGAAATTACGAAATATTATTAAAGGTTTTTTTTTTACTTGAGAAATAAGTGATTGTGCATGTTTGATTCGTGATGAATGGAAAACAACCATGAGTTCATAATTCTACTTTATATTATAGAAAAGGGTTAAACTTATAATTATTGGAAGAGGTAACAGTTTTTTTTTTATAAAAAAAAAAGATAATTGATGTAAGAAATTTTAATTTTTCGTTTGGTTTATTTTCCTGCAGGCCATATAAGCTTCTATTTTCCAGCGTCTCGGGTAATTTTCACTGGAGACACTTTATTTACTTTATCATGTGGCAAACTTTCGGTAAGCTTTTTTATAAATATATTGTATATAAGTTTTAGGATTCTATGTTGTGATTTAGAGACCATAATTATGATTGATCTAGCTTCCTTTTCATAGCCTTTTGTTCATGTAAAAAAATCCTTAAATTTTGAAATTGACTAATTTAAGTAATCATATATCCTAGGTATATACATATATGATTGGCACCATCTTAAGTTAATTGTTAATCAACCCATTTTAAGTATATTGCTAATATGCTTACATATGCAATTTGGAAGTAATTTTCAAAGGTAAAAAATGTATTTTTATTGAACTAAAGGGAGACTAACATACAAATTTTAATGTTCAGGGCTACAAAATTCATATATATGACTTAAACTAAACATGTGAACCCTATTTCTTTTTTAATTCCATTAAGTGATGTCTGGATAAATAATAGTTGATAAAATCATGGCATACTTTAGGAAATGTAAGGAAAAAAACAAATGATGCAAAATTTATAAAAAGTCAGGGGTTAATTGAGAAAATCATGGTTGTGTTTTGTGTTTCAGATGCATTCGTCTCTTGAGAAGCTAACATTGTTGCCAGAAGATACAAATATATACTTTGGGCATGAATATACATTGGTAAGTCACGTTTTTAAATCTCTAAATGCAAGAATTAACAACCTACTTTCATTTATTTATCTATTATATCATCCTAATTGGGTAGGTTTGTTCAATGTATAATGCTATAATAGGAAGAAATGAAAGTTGGATGCTATAATAAACAAATAAATAAAAGTACATTGTTATTTCTTGCATTTACCCTTTTTTCAAACCATGTGGTCTATTATCAAACTTGTAAATTTAACATTGACCGTCTTATTGACAGAGTAATTCAAAGTTTGCATTAGCTGTTGACCCCGGGAATTTGGAACTACAGTCATATGCAGCTAATGTAGCCAATCTCCGAAAAAAACACTTACCCACGGTAATGTTATTATTTTGACTAATGATTTGACCATGCATTTATTTTTTTTACCATTAATAAAAGTTGCATATAATAAATGTATTTGTCAATTTGGTAGATGTTTGAAATAACATTTAATAAAGATCGAATTTCTAGGAATGTTAGAACTTTATGTTAAGTTGACAGTATTGGCATATACGGCCATGGCCTTGAAAACCTCTCTTTTTTGGAACATTTAGGTTAAAATCGTTTTTTCCTGTTAACATTTTCAATTTTGTGGGTTGTAAATTGCACTCTTTTTGCAGTAATAACACAATTACGTGTAACAGAAAACCTGGTTGTGCTCCTAAAAACAGAGGTTTTCAAGGCATTTAATTTGATATTTTCTTTTTTTAAAGTGATAATTGGACCTTTTTTGGAGATTTGAAATATGGATAGCTGTCTTAATTTCTTATGAATGAAACTAATTATAAAAAGACCATCAAAAATATGAACCAATACTCACATAGTTCATAGTACAACCCCTAGCACCACGTTCAGAGTCTGGGAGTTTGATTGTGAGTTTGACCTTCTCATTACTTTAGCAGTTGTATGCTTTTTTCCTAATCCTTCGAGCTGTCGTCATCATAAAGTGTGAGAATATAGCTTTTACATTCCTTATGTTGGCACTATTTTGTAGTTGTTTGAGAGGTAAGAAACATATACATAGGATATGCTTACTGTTATCTCAAGAAATGGCAACGTACTTTTCTCTATTTGTGTATTAAAGCATCTTACCTTCTTTTCTTTATGTTACGACATCATATCGTTCATATTTTCCATTATAAGATGCTATAATAAACTAACGAATTAAAGTACGTTCCCATTGCTTCCATTTAACACTTTCCTTTAGACTAATTTTATTGGTTATTGTAGATCCATCGGGGGCGGATAAGCAGTCTGCGTATTCTCTTCTTCTTGTAGAAAGTTTTTGTCAAAAACTTGGTGTTAAGGTGTGTAGGTTTATTTGTTTTCTTTAGGGTTGAATGCAAGAAATAGCAACGTACTTTTGTGATAATTGTCTTTTCTGATTTAAAAAAAAAATAAATGTGACATCTCCTTGCATGCTGTTTTAACCTTAGTTTCGATTTATATATATAATTACAGGTTAAACAAGGAGCCCCCGATTTTGACATTCAGGAAAAAAGACAAGGGTGGGCTTATTTTCACATCAACAGTTGCTAACACACGGCAGAGTACGCTTATGTCTTTAACATTTATCCGGACCCGTGCTCCAGCAATTCCGAACCCGTGCGGAGCACGGGGACCTACTAGTTATTATTAAAGACCAACTAAATGAAAAAGAATCATATTCCTTAGATATATTATTGGCTCTTCCTCAAAAACAAAATAACTCTATTTTACCATAACGGAATGGATAATTCTGTCCGTTTCCTGGTTTTATATAATTATCTACCAAATAGTGTGGAGGTTGAATTCAGTTCCATCTATAGTAGAAGCAAACAACGGTCAAAGTATATAAGATGATGAGGATGAACAAAGCGTAAAAAAAGTCACCAAAACCTGTGTTCAATTTCCACGTGTCACTCTATCAAGTTCAATGATGACACATGCCACAACTTCCATCGACACACCTAATTCTCGAGTGCAACAACCGAATGGGAACCGAAAACACGATAATAGTTTGACCATCAAACTCCCATTTGAAATGTCTATAACTTGCAAGAAGTATCATATCCAAACCCCAAATTCAGTATAAATAGAGGCGTCCATACTCATACAATCGTACTCTTCTTCAAGTTAGTAAAATGAAGATCAAACTCTGTTTGCTTTTTGCACTACTTGTTCTTCTCCTTTCATACACTTTGGCTGTCGACATTTCAAAGCAACAGACCACCACTCAGAGTTCGTCTCTCTCTCTCTCTCTCTCTCTCTCTCTCTCAGATTAGTAACATTCACTTGTCTGAATCTTGAATTTTTGTTTCACTTTCTGTAGAAGCAAAAGATGTGGAGGCGACTAAAGTAGAGGCTAAAGGTGATGAAGGAAAGTATGGTGTGAACTATGGTGGAGGTGGAGGTGGAGGGAACTATGGAGGAGGTGGCGGAGGATGGGGTGGCGGATGCCGTCATGGATGCTGTTATCGTGGACATGGAGGAAGTTGTAACAAATGTTGCGCCTCACCAGAAGAAGCCAAGGCGTTTGTGGGAAATCAAGCAGAAGCAAAAGAAGCTGCGGACACGCATATGGTAGAAGCTAAAGGTGACGAAACAAAGTATGGTGTTAACTATGGTGGCGGTGGAGGAAACTATGGCGGAGGTGGCGGAAACTATGGTGGAGGTGGCGGAGGATGGGGTGGCGGGGGTGGTGGATGCCGTCATGGATGCTGTTATCGTGGGCATGGAGGAAGTTGTAACAGATGTTGCGCCTCACAAGAAGAAGCCAAGGCGTTTGTGGAAAATCAAGGAGCAGCAAAAGAAGATGCAGACGCGCATAAGGTAGAAGCTAAAGGTGACGAAGGAAAGTATGGTGTGAACTATGGCGGAGGTGGCGGAAACTATGGTGGAGGTGGCGGAGGATGGGGTGGCGGATGCCGTCATGGATGCTGTTATCGTGGATATGGAGGAAATTGTAACAAATGTTGCTCCTCGCCTGAAGAAGCCAAGGCCATTGCGGAAAACCAATCTCATCCTTGAAAAGACTATGAAGATTGTAAAATCACCTATAAATTACCATGTACTGCTAGGCGCTAGCACAAATCCATGTAATTAGTAAACACTAAATAAAATACTCTACATGGTGGTGCAATAGATATATGAATACGAAAGGTGGAAAATACCTTAATTTTCCACGTTTATGGTATTTTTTTCTCTGTCCACAGATTTTACATTGTTCCCTTGAAGATCCTAATGAAAACCAGGAAAAGAATAAAGGATTCAAAGCCCATAATATACAAATGGAAAATTGTATTTCGATTCTTGAAGGCCCCAAAATCTTTGATGACAAAAGTCAACAAGCATCTGGCCACATAGGGTCTTATACTGTTATAATATTAAGTAGCTTGATTGATGTCCCAAATGTGAGGTTACATATGAATATATATAGACACCAAAACTAAACCCTAAACGACATTGGGCCGAAGCCCTAACCCATACACTAAACCTAAACGACATTGGGCCATAGCAGTAACCCATATACTAACATCCCCCCGCAGTTTCATCGTGCGGGACGATGAAACTGAAAACAAACAAAACAAAACAAAATGAGAACAAATAAGAATAAGATAGCTTGGACCGACTCGCTGAGTTGACCGAGTCAACGACCCGGTTGCAGATCGGAAAAATGGAAGGTAAGGGTCTGCGCCGGAAGGTCTCTGGTGCTCAGAACCGGTGTCAGTAGGCCGGGAACCGGTGGTTTTTGTCCCGAAAACGGAAGTTGCAGGTGAGAGATGGAGGTCTCGGTTGGGAAATGGAGAAAAGAGAGAGAGCGTTCGTGAACAGAGGAGCAGATCGGCAGAGGGGAGTGGTGGGTTTTGCACCGGAGGCTTGCAGAAGATCAAAACCGGCGGCGGAGGGTTCAAAACCAGCGGCGAAACAGACGGTTGCAGTTGATGATCGGAAAACGCGAACGGGAGCAGGAGGGAAGAAGAAGGAAGAAGGTAACAGCAGCAGGAAGAGGACGATGGTGGTGTTCTCTGGAGAGGAGCAGGCGACCGGAGAGTGGTCGGAGAAGAAGACGCCGGAAAAAGGTCGCCGGAGAAGAAGGCGGCGGAGGAGAGGAGGTGCTGATTAGGGTTAGGATTAGGGTTTAGGGTTGTGCCCGTTATTATAATGTGAAGCGGAAGAAACGGAAAATTGGAAAAGAAATAAACAGAAGGCACCTCCGACGACGTCAAAGGAATGTCGCCGGGGGTGGGTGGTGGCGGCACGTGGTTGTGGTCAGCACAAGGTTTGAACCCGCTCTGATACCATGTTATAATATTAAGTAGCTTGATTGATGTCCCAAATGTGAGGTTACATATGAATATATATAGACACCAAAACTAAACCCTAAACGACATTGGTCCAAAGCCCTAATCCATACACTAACCCTAAACGACATTGGGCCATAGCCGTAACCCATATACTAACATATACGATATAGGAACAATGCCGGTGATTCCAATTCGAAGCTTTTTATTTTGTCTGATAAAAACCAAATGCATTTTCATTGGATTCAATTTGCTTCATCGTATTTGTCCTTATTTGGTGCACGTGCGATATGATTCTGATTTTCTGTTTTTTTAATAATTAAAGTATAGAGATTGACGAAATAATAATAATAATAATAATAATAATAATAATAATAATAATAATAATAATATTATTATTATTATTATTATTATTATTTTCGATAATAATAGTAACTAGTATTTCGACTGTCCGCGCAATACTGTGAAACCCTGTATATTGAAAAACGCAACTCGACAAAAAAAATTATGTAAGAGGCAAAACATATAACTTTAAAATATAATAAGGGACCAGAATCGTAATTTACGAAATACCAATAATATAATTTTATAATAAATATGGATGAAAACAATTAATTCCAAATTAGTTGAAGGAAAAAACGTAAATATAAAAATTTGATATAAAAATAATCAAAATTACTATTTCCAAATAGAAGCTTATTTGCATTTTGTATCAAATGTTTTAACAATTATACTACGATTTTAATTTATTAGTTATGGTTCTGGACAAAGAAATATTTTACGAATAAATCTGTGAGGAGAAGCAAAGTTCATATATATATATATATATATATAATAATCATAGTAACACTGATATTAGTCACAATATTCTATAGACAAAAAAATGTATCCGTAAAATTCTAAAAAATTACAATAATGCTATTTATAAGTTAAAATGAATTAATTACCATTTTGGTCCTTATACTTCTTATATTCAATAACTACAATACAGTTTTTAGAGTTTGTAATTCATATTAATTACGGTTTTGGTCCTTAGAGTTTTAAATTTAAGATAATTACAATTTTGGTCCATATAGATGTTAATTTGCATAATTATACTGTTGGTAGCGAATTGTTTAATAAGTATTAGTTTACAGTTTCGGTCCATATAATTACTAACTATAATTTTAGTCACTATACTTTTAAGTTTAGTGATTACAATTTTAGTCTCTATAGTTCATAATTTATACTAATTACAAGTTTTGTCCATGTAGCTTTTAATTTCGAATAATTATATTTTTAGTCATTTTAGTTTTTATTTTGCATAATTATAGTTTTGGACCCAATATGTTTCTAAGTTGTATTAATTAAAGCTTCGGTCCTTATAATTTTTTTTTGATAACTACAGTTTTTTTAAAAATTGAATCTACATATTAACATATCTGAATAGAAAATTTTGACCCTTTGTTTTTTAATCTTCTATAACTAAAGCTTTGGTCCCCATAATTTTTAATTTCAATAAATATAGTTTTGGTTCATGTAGTTTTTAATTTGTAATAATCATTGTTTTAGTCTCTGTAGTTTATAAATTAGGATAATTGTAGTTTTTGTCTTTGTAGTTTATAATTTGCATTAGTTACATTTTGATCCCTATGTAATAGCGACATTATAGGTATAGTGTTGTTCACATTTGGTCACCAAACAAATTTTTGTGCTTGATTTACCCATTAACTTTTTAAAATTATACATATTATACTCTTGTGACCTGTGATAAAAGGTTTATGCTTATTTTGAATCCTACATGACATCAAAAAACTGAGACATAAATAAGGGCCAATAGTCTTCAGTTGGGGTTTACTTTTTGTGCCATAATCTACAAGGAACGATAGTTCAATCATGCAATGTTTTCCTCTTCATCAACCTTCTCTTAAGTTGACAAGTCTTCGTCTAGTATTAAATTGTTGTAATTGTGGTTTTCCTTTACACAATCGATCCTCAACCACATAAAAGAACCCAGGTAGGCGATTCTTGGTGTGCGGTAACTCATAGATAAGTTCATTAAAAAACCCTCAACCAGTATGTATTACCATAATTCGAGCCTCAACCACAAAAAAGAATCCAGTGGACTTACTTGTGAGTTTTCATACACCAAGAATCGCATACCTAGGTTCTTTTCCATGGTTGGGTTATTGAGTATGTGTGGAGCCTAATTTGACCCGGAGAAGGCCAGATAACCGGAGAGGATTAATTGTCCAAAGCAACTAGAAACAAAGGCGAAGACATGACAATACTGTTGAGTTCTGCGCCTCGGACGATCCTCGGTCCTGACACGCCTAGGTCGTCGTGCGGTCAAAAATAAGTAAAACCTCACTCTCACTAGTACAGTTGTAGTCAGGGTCGATCCACAGGAGTTACGTGGTCAAGGTAGGCAACAGATTACCAGTTGTAGTGTCACGCTACAACTAGAGGATCTAGTCTCCACTTTTACCAAAACAGTCCAAAAGCATAAAATCCAACAATTCCAAATCCAAGCATAAACTTAAACTAAACCAAAACCAAAACTTAATCTAATTACTTATTGAAATCAGAAATGTAATTCAGAAACAGAAGCAATAAAGATCAAGCCAAAATCATCAAACATCCAAACTCATTCAAAGCATTAAAATGGTAAAAAGAACAATTAAACATAATCGAATGATTAACTTGTATAAAACTCATATCCAAAGTGTTCAAGACAGTAAACATAAAAATCCAGAAACTTTAACCTAATGCTAATGGTTGTCACACTCAATAACACCAAGCCAAGCTACTAAAACTACTAAACTAGATGAAAATTAAATGAGAAAACATAAATACCACGAATGGTGACTGAAAACCGAGTCTTGGAGTCAAAGAAGCCTTGTATCCACCTTGTGGGTCGTTCCTTTGCTACTGATTTCGACCTAGAAGCCTCTATTTATAGTTTTGGAAAAAAATCGGCCGCGTCGCGCGTATATAGAATCTGCGGCGCGCGTATGGGTTTATCCCCGTTTTATCGGCATTTAAATTCTTCTCACCGCCTCATCTGTGACTCAGCGCGTCGCGCCTTTGTGCATCTCCGCGACGCGCGTATGAATTCGACTCTTTTTGGCTTTATCTCCAAACTTCTTCCATTTTGTACGCATTTAACCCCTGTTTACATCTTTTCTTTCTGAATCCCGCGGCGCGCGTGCAAATTCGACTGATTTTTCTTTATCTTCAAACTTCTTCCATTTTGTACACTTTTAGCCCCTGTTTACATCTTTTCTTTCCAAACAAGTACTGACACAAAAACTGAGAAAACCAAAGCATCTATGATATAATTTCACTAAGAATAGGGCTCAACAACGACTAAAATACTTGATATTACTAGGCATTGTCACTTTCCAAACAAGCACTGACACAAAAAGTGAGAATACCACAGCATATATGATATAAAATCACCAAGAATAGGGCTCAACAACGACTAAAATACTTGATATTACTAGGCGTTGTTAGGTCCTTAGTCAAAGAAGTCCGGATTAGGCGAGATGTCATTAGTTAGGCATGCAAAGAAAGGCATCCAAAATAGCCAGCAGAAGATACTCGTAACTGAGGAGGTTACCAAATCGAAGCATTGTGTTGAAGGGAGAATCCTATCTGAACCGAAGAGCCAAGTTGGAGGAAGCCAATCACCGGTATCTTCTATAGACTGCAGTTCACCGTGACAGCAGTAGCTTGGGCTATGGTCACTGAATCAATGCTTCAGCAACAGAAGAATGTTAGATCCTAGTGTTTTTTGATCGACTCGTTTTCGAGTGAACTACTTTATATCCTTGTGTTTCTCAACTTTATTTTTATATTTCTCATTAGTCTAGACAGTTATGTGTGTTAATCATTTGTTGAGGTGCTTGGTCATGTTTGTTGGTGTCTTTCCGCTGCCCACCACGAGTTTCGAATCCGTGAAGGAAAACCACAGTCATAGTTATTATGATAATACATACTAGAAGACTTGGGAACTTGAGAAAGGGTTGAGATAGAGGAAGACATTGCAAGATTGAACTATCGTTCCTTGTAGATTAGGACACAAAAGCGAACCCCAATGAACCCTTATTTATGTCTCAGCTTTCTAATGCCATGTCGGATGTCAAATCAGCATAAACCTGCTATCAGCGGTCATAAGGGTATAATATGAACAACTTTAATAAATTTATGGGTAAATCAAGCACACAAATTAGTTTAGTGACCAAATGTGAACAATTTTAGAAGTTTGTTTCCCTTCCAAGTCTTCTAGAATGCCACATAGGATTCCAAATCAGCATAAACCTTTTATCACAGGTGATAATGGTATAATGTGAACAATTTAAAAAAGTTCATGGGTAAATCAAGCACAAAAATAAGTTCACTGACCAAATATGAACAATTTCATAAGTTCGTTATCCTTACAAGTCATTATCCTTAAATTAAATTAACAATAGCAAAAGACTTGAGCAAGGAGCTCAAAACCTGTTACATAAAAGTATATAGAAGGCAAGATACACCATAAAGACCAATCAAGGTTACAATTGTGTGATCTATGATGAATACAACTAAAAGTGCCAGTACTAATGTCATCCGCAAATAATATCATTCCTCGCCTTTCACGCCTATATATACATTAGAGAGTTACGGGCTTTCCACAACATCCATAAACGAGGAAATGCAAACTTCAAGATGGAAACTCATTGAAGATTTTTGACCATTCCATGAACCAATTCTATAAACGAGAAGCAAAATCACAATAGAATAAGACATGGTCTAACGTCTCGTCGTGCGTCTTACAGAAAGGACAAAGCACGGAATCAAGGGAGATGCCTCTTTTTTTGAGGTTAACTAGAGTCAGTATGTAACATCCCAAATTTTTTCAAACTTTTTATATTACATAAAAACATATTTTACAGAATACGGTTCATCAAAAACCATAAAATCTGTTTAAATACAACAAAGGGTATTACAAATAAATATCAAACAACCATAAGTCTAAGGGAAAGGATTAATCAATACCAATACATGATAGCTGTAATCAGCTCCACTCTTTTGCAACCTAGGATTTATTTTACAAACTTCCAATTCTCTCACAACTTCATACTTGAACCTGGAATACATGGCATAAAACATAGAATACGTAAGACAAAAATGTCTCGTGAGTTACATGAGTTTTAGACTCAACTTTAAATTTCTTTTCTAAACTTTTGTAAAAATTTCATAACACCAACCATTGTCAAAACTACATAGTATAAACATACTATACCTTTTTATTTCTAAAAATCATCTTGTGTTAAACTTTGCAAAAATACTATCTTTTATACTTTCTTTGACTGGTTTTATAAGCTTGCTGGGATTTTTATACTTAGGGCGTTAATCACTATAAGTGATACCCCAAGTCTCTACAATTAGAAAGAACGGATCAATACTAACAGTAGAAGTGCTGAGGCAGTTTACTTCGCGAAGGGGTTGTCCCCAGTAGACTTCTTACCTAACCCGGGTAGGTTGGAACATAGTTCCCTTACTAACAATGCTAGTTACAATACCAGTCAAACATAAAATACTTTACTGAAACTAAAACATTACTTGCACAAGAAATGGCTAAATGCCAAGCTTTTGACTCTACATATCTCTATCATAATTTAGGCTATCGCCAAGAATCATACTTTCAAATATAGCAGTTAACTTTCTATTTAAACTAGAAAGGGGACCATTTTTGCAAATATTTTTCACATATAAAAATAATATATGAAATCTGAAAAATACTTACTTACTTGCCATGTATCCCAAAATGGGTAAAAATGCTACATGTACTCACCGAATAACTCTTGAATAATCGTTTAAGCGTCCCTCGGTTCTTTACCCTTTTGGTGTCCGATTATTTGACTTGCACCTATATGTGATATATGATACATTAATTTACATTTTTATTGACTCTATAACATGTTAGAGTCTTTATTATACCATCAATGGTCAAAACGAGTGTATAACTCTTGAATGACCAACTTTAGTTAAATTGTGTTTTATACGTATTTTACTACAGTACCCTCGGAGGGTCGTATTTCAATTCCGAAATTTTTTTATAAATTTTTGGACCATATTATACCTATGTTTAAAATTTGAGGTCAATTGGACAAGTTTTGAACCATTTCTTGAAAATGAGTACCACTTGACAGGAGACTCTTGAACTGGAACTGCATGTGCACCCTGGCGCAGGGCGCGCCGCGCCCAGGATAGGGGCGCACTGCGCCTGTCGAGCAGCAGACCAGATTTTCCCCGATTTTATGCTAAAATTTCCCAATTTCTCATATTAAGTGCTGAATACATCACTTAATCGATAGGGGTTTGTTCCAAGACTAAAACCCTTCAATTTCTTCAAGTTTTAAACCATTAAAATCGGATTAATCACAAGAACTCAAAATCTAGGGTTCTTGATCAAAATCTAAATTCTTGCAAAATAGCATCCTACTTCCATTTTCTTGAATTAAGTTCTTTTAGCATGACTTAATGGAAGTGTTGAATCATTTAAACCTCATGATTTATGACTGAAATTGCCAATTTCAGTTTCCTTAGAAAATCATCAAGAGCTTAAACTAAGGTTTTGATTTCTTACCTTGAAAGGTTGGAATCACCAATTCCACTTGTTAAGTTCTTGATTCCTTGCTTCAATTCTTGCTTCAACTTCACGAATTTCACAAAGATCAGATCTTCTCCCGTCTCTAGAGCTCTCTACTGAATTATGAACCTTAATGAGATATTTTCTCATTTTTATATTTTTCATATTTTCAGTTTTGGTCCCTGTAGTTAACTTCCTAGAACTTTGGCCACCAAAACCAACTATCTTTCCATGGAATCAATTGTTTTACATTTTTAGTCCTAAACTATACTAAATTTTTATAATAATTTCTGCATTTGGTCAAATGACCAATTTACCCTTTTCATGGTAAAAGGATTAAATTGCCCTCACAACCATAATTTCTCATAAATTTTATATATAACATTCAAATTACACACATTTTAGTTTACATATTTATATATATTACAAATTTTTGGTCGTTTCAACTACCTCCCCCTAATCAGGATTCCGTCCTCGGAATCGCATCAAAATCTGTAAAATTAGGGTATCTCTTCTTCATGCTTTCCAATGTTTCCCAAGTCAAATCTGTGCCCAGTGAATGCTTCCATTTGACCAACACTAGGTCAATTTCTCTGTTCCTTAGCTTCTTGGTTTTCACCTCTAACATTGCTTCAGGTTCTTCCACTAGTCTGTTGGGTGTTTCCACCCTTAACTCTTCTAAAGGAATGGTTAACTCCTTCTTTCCAAAGTATTTCTTGAGATAGCATACATGGAATGTATCATGTATTCCCCCTGGTGGTAGCTCCAACTTGAATGCTTGTAAACCGATTCTTTTCAGAATTTTGAAGGGTCCAATATATCTTGGACTCAGCTTTCCTCTCTTACCAAACCTTATCAATTCCTTCCAAGGTGATACCTTTATCATCACCAAATCGCATTCTTTTAGATCATAAGGTCTTTTCTTCAAATTTGAATAGCTTCTTTGGCGATCTTGCGCAGCTTTCATGTTGGCTTGTATTACGCCAATCTTTTCATTTGTCATTCTTACAATTTCTGGCCCAGTGAGTTTTGCTTCACCAGCTTCTAACCAACATACCGGGGTTCTGCACTTCCTACCATATAAGGCTTCAAAAGGCGGCATCTTGATGCTTGAGTGATAACTGTTGTTATACGAGAATTCTACTAATGGTAGGTGCTGGTCCCAACTACCTCCAAAATCAATGGCACACGATCGTAACATATCCTCCAAGGTCTGAATAGTACGTTCGCTTTGCCCATCTGTTTGAGGGTGATAGGCTGTACTCATCTTGATTCGAGTTCCCATCTTTTCTTGTAGAGAATCCCAAAAATTAGACATGAATCGAGGATCTCTATCTGAGACTATGGACAAAGGTGCTCCATAACGTCTGATTACTTCATCAATGTACAACTGAGCTAATTCTCCAAGTGAGTCAGTTTCTTTCATCGCGAGGAATAGGGCACTTTTAGTCAATCTGTCAACAATGACCCATATACTATCGTGTCCCCTTCGCGTTCTTGGCAGCCCCATAACAAAATCCATGGTTAGTTCTTCCCATTTCCCTGCCGGTATCTGTAATGACTGCGCAGAACCATACGGCACCTGATGTTCTGCTTTTACTTGTGCACAAGTTTCACAATGGGATATGTACTTTGCTATTCTATTTTTCATTCCTGGCCACCAATAATGCTGCTTCAAATCTTGATATGTTTTTGTACTTCCAGGATGTATAGAATACTTGGATTTGTGAGAATCATTCAAGATTATCTTTCTGGTTGCTCCATATTTAGGAACCCAAATACGTCCCTTAAAAGTGCGCAACCCTTGGGTATTCACTTCAAACACCACCCTTTTCCCAAGCTTTTCTTTCTTTATATTTTCTTCGGTTAAGGCACTTTCTTGAGCTTCTTTAATCTTCTGAATTAAAGTTGAAACTACTTCAATTCTCATAGATCTCCCTTTTATAACTTTTTCACGGACTTTTCGGCTTAGGGCATCGGCTACTACATTAGCCTTTCCCTCGTGATATATTATTTCACAATCATAATCATTCACCAACTCAATCCACCGAGTCTGTCTTAGATTTAATTCTTTCTGAGTGAAAAGATATTGTAAACTTTTATGATCTGTATATATCTTGCATTTCGTCCCATAAAGATAATGTCTCCAGATCTTCAATGCGAATACAATCGCAGCCAATTCCAGATCGTGAGTAGTATAACGTGTCTCTGCATCTTTTAACTGTCTAGAGGCATAGGCAATAACTTTGCCCCGTTGCATAAGTACACAACCAAGACCTCTATTAGACGCATCGCTGTATACTACAAACTCTTCCGTGCCTTCTGGTAAAGATAATACTGGAGCTTCACACAGCTTCTTCTTTAATATTTCAAAGGCTTCTTGTTGTTTTTCTCCCCAGACGAATTTCACTTCTTTCCGGGTTAGCTGCGTCAATGGCACTGCTATTTTAGAAAAATCTTGGATAAACCGTCGGTAATAACCGGCTAATTAAGAAAACTCCTAACTTCTGTAGGTGTTTTCGGTGGCTCCCATTTCATTACCGCTTCTATTTTAGCTGGGTCCACTTTAATACCTTCAGCTGAAACAACATGACCCAGAAATTGAACTTCCCGCAACCAAAAGTCACACTTTGTCAACTTCGCGTATAACTGTTCATTCTTCAAGGTACACAGCACTTCACGTAGGTGCCCTTCATGCTCCGCCTCACTTTTCGAATAGACCAGAATATCATCAATGAAAATGATGACAAATCTGTCAAGAAAAGGTTTACAGACCCTATTCATGAGGTCCATAAACACAGCTGGGGCATTAGTGAGACCGAATGGCATCACTAAAAATTCATAGTGACCGTATCGGGTTCGGAATGCAGTCTTACATACATCTTCATCCTTCACCCGTACTTGATGATACCCAGAACGAAGATCAATTTTAGAGAAATAACTAGCCCCCTGTAACTGATCGAATAAATCATCAATTCGTGGCAAAGGGTATCGATTCTTGATTGTCACCTTGTTGAGCTCACGATAATCTATACACATACACATAGTACCGTCCTTCTTCTTGACAAACAACACTGGAGCTCCCCAAGGAGAAGAGCTGGGACGAATAAACCCCTTATCAAGAAGTTCTTGCAACTGGGACATAAGTTCCCTCATCTCTGTAGGAGCAAGACGGTACGGTGCCCGAGCAATGGGACTTGCTCCAGGGACCAGATCAATACGAAATTCGACTTGCCTAATGGGTGGTAACCCAGGTAAGTCATCAGGAAAAACTTCAGGGAATTCATTGACCACTTTTATATCTTCCATCTTCTGCTTCTCGTTCTTCCCATTCATCACATAAGCGATAAATGATTCACATCCTTTATGGATGCATTTACGGGCCTTAATAGCAGTAATGAGACTTTGCATGTTCTTCCGGCGTTCCCCGTAAATATAAACTTTACTACCATCAGGCATTTTGATCGATACTATCCGTTTCCCACAGAGAATTTTTGCATTGTGAGCTCCGAGCCAATCCATCCCAATAACAATATCGAATCCTTTAATCCCGATAGGTAGCAAGTTTGCCTTTAAGATTCGCCCATTAACCTCCACCGGACATTCCTCATACACATGACGGACCGTAACTAACTCCCCGTTCGCAACTTCTATTACACAAGTATCATCTAATGGTTTCATTGGCGTGTTTAGACGCTTACTAAAGTCATGGGACACAAAAGAGAAATGTGCTTTAGAATCAAAAAGAACATAAGCAGGTTGTAAGTTTACAATGAGTGTACCTGCAACCACATCCTGGTCTTCTTTAGCCTCTTCAAGGGTCATATGAAACGCTCTTCCCTTCGTCTTTGCTGGTTCTGTCTTCTTATTACTCGCAGTGGAAACTAATGTCTCATTCTTCTTCTTGGGACAGTTGGTGTTGTAATGACCCTTTTCATGGCAATTAAAACATTCCACCTCGCTAATATCTTTCACCTTGCAGTCTTTAGCCTGATGGCCCGGAAGACTACATTTATAGCACCCACTAGTGCCCTTCTTGCATTCCCCACTATGCCTCTTTCCACACTTCTTGCATTCCTTAACCTCACCTTGCTTAGAAAACCCCGATGAAACACGACTCTTCTTGTTTGCTCCAGAGATTCCTGAAGACTTTCGCTTTTCCGCAAATGCTTGTCGTTCCTTGGCCTTTTTCTCTATCATACTCTCAACCCGAGCCGCAGATTCAATGGCTTCATCAAGAGTAGTAGCCTTGCCAACTTCTAGCGAGTATTCTGCCGGCAATCCATTAACATACCGGTTTATCCTTCCGGCCTCGGTCGGTAGTGTATCTTCCAGAAATGGTAGCATCTCGCAGAACTTTTTAGTATACTCATCAACTGTTTGTTTTTCCTTTGCAAGGGCAAAGAATTCATTAACCAAGTTCTCTCGATGCCTAGCTGAACAGAACTTGCTTTTCAATCGTTGAACGAACTCGTCCCAGGTCAACGCATCCACGAAATCACTCCCCTTAATTCGGCGGAGAGTGTTCCACCAAGTAAGAGCTTCAGCCTTTAACATCTGAGAAGCAAACCCTACCTTCATATCTTCATCACAACGACAGATGCGAAGAACTTGGTCCATCTCAGTCAACCACCGTATTGTTATTCGCGGATCCATCTCCCCGTTAAACTCCTTTGGCCGACAGGACATAAAGTCCTTGAAAGTACAGGCTCCTTTAGTCTTGAACTGAGGCTGTGATTTGGAAGAAGAATCTCCCTGAGAAGAAGTCTGTCTTGGATTAGTGCCTTCAGGAGCCACACTCTTCTCGCTATCTTCGGGTTGTGACTTAGATCTTTCGCCCAGTCGCTCATCCAGAAGACGTGTCATTTCCTGTCTGTTTTGTACTTGCGAGTCATGTAATAACTTCTGGATTGCCTCCAAGGTCAATGGAGGTGGATTAGCCTCGCCCCTAGAATTGCCATCATCAACGGCTTGGGGCGGTCGGGGAGGCATAGGAGGCCTTGCATTAGGATCTGGGTTTTCCGCATACGATCCTTGACCACTTCTAGTTCGCATCTTGCTATAAAAATTTCAAGTACTTTAGTATTTCATATTATAGAATAATATTAGCTTATTACATTTCCACTAGTTTCCCAGTATTCCCTCGCGGTACACAAGGCTCGATACGCGTCCTGTGATTATGATAATACGGGCCCATATTACCATAATCACCTACACATGTTGTTCCCAATGTTTCCACTTGGTTCTACTGTTCACTGGTATCAATTTGCTATTTTTTTTAACTCATAATATACTCATATAATTCCATTAACAAATAATGTCTTGATTCATTAAGACATGACAAATTATGTAATTAACTTTAACTGACTATTTTACTAGTCTAAGCCTAGGAGTGGAATGATCCAATCCTAATTCGCTTAAACTATGGCTCTGATACCAACTTGTAACACCCCAAATTTTTTCAAACTTTTTATATTACATAAAAACATATTTTACAGAATACGGTTCATCAAAAACCATAAAATCTGTTTAAATACAACAAAGGGTATTACAAATAAATATCAAACAACCATAAGTCTAAGGGAAAGGATTAATCAATACCAATATATGATAGCTGTAATCAGCTCCACTCTTTTGCAACCTAGGATTTATTTTACAAACTTCCAATTCTCTCACAACTTCATACTTGAACCTGGAATACATGGCATAAAACATAGAATACGTAAGACAAAAATGTCTCGTGAGTTACATGAGTTTTAGACTCAACAATAAATTTCTTTTCTAAACTTTTGTAAAAATTTCATAACACCAACCATTGTCAAAACTACATAGTATAAACATACTATACCTTTTTATTTCTAAAAATCATCTTGTGTTAAACTTTGCAAAAATACTATCTTTTATACTTTCTTTGACTGGTTTTATAAGCTTGCTGGGATTTTTATACTTAGGGCGTTAATCACTATAAGTGATACCCCAAGTCTCTACAATTAGAAAGAACGGATCAATACTAACAGTAGAAGTGCTGAGGCAGTTTTACTTCGCGAAGGGGTTGTCCCCAGTAGACTCCTTACCTAACCCGGGTAGGTTGGAACATAGTTCCCTTACTAACAATGCTAGTTAAAATACCAATCAAACATAAAATACTTTACTGAAACTAAAACATTACTTGCACAAGAAATGGCTAAATGCCAAGCTTTTGACTCAACATATCTCTATCATAATTTAGGCTATCGCCAAGAATCATACTTTCAAATATAGCAATTAACTTTCTATTTAAACTAGAAAGGGGACCATTTTTGCAAATATTTTTCACATATAAAAATAATATATGAAATCTGAAAAATACTTACTTACTTGCCATGTATCCCAAAATGGGTAAAAATGCTACATGTACTCACCGAATAACTCTTGAATAATCGTTTAAGCGTCCCTCGGTTCTTTACCCTTTCGGTGTCCGATTATTTGACTTGCACCTATATGTGATATATGATACATTAATTTACATTTTTATTGACTCTATAACATGTTAGAGTCTTTATTATACCATCAATGGTCAAAACGAGTGTATAACTCTTGAATGACCAACTTTAGTTAAATTGTGTTTTATACGTAATTTACTACAGTACCCTCGGAGGGTCGTATTTCAATTCTGAAAATTTTTTATAAAGTTTTGGACCATATTAGACCTATGTTTAAAATTTGAGGTCAATTGGACAAGTTTTGAACCATTTCTTGAAAATGAGTACCACTTGACAGGAGACTCTTGAACTGGAACTGCATGTGCACCCTGGCGCAGGGCGCGCCGCGCCCAGGATAGGGGCGCACTACGCCTGTCGAGCAGCAGACCAGATTTTCCCCGATTTTATGCTAAAATTTCCCAATTTCTCATATTAAGTGCTGAATACATCACTTAATCGATAGGGGTTTGTTCCAAGACTAAAACCCTTCAATTTCTTCAAGTTTTAAACCATTAAAATCGGATTAATCACAAGAACTCAAAATCTAGGGTTCTTGATCAAAATCTAAATTCTTGCAAAATAGCATCCTACTTCCATTTTCTTGAATTAAGTTCTTTTAGCATGACTTAATGGAAGTGTTGAATCATTTAAACCTCATGATTTATGACTGAAATTGCCAATTTCAGTTTCTTAGAAAATCATCAAGAGCTTAAACTAAGGTTTTGATTTCTTACCTTGAAAGGTTGGAATCACCAATTCCACTTGTTAAGTTCTTGATTCCTTGCTTCAATTCTTGCTTCAACTTCACGAATTTCACAAAGATCAGATCTTCTCCTGTCTCTAGAGCTCTCTACTGAATTATGAACCTTAATGAGATATTTTCTCATTTTTATAATTTTCATATTTTCAGTTTTGGTCCCTCTAGTTAACTTCCTAGAACTTTGGCCACCAAAACCAACTATCTTTCCATGGAATCAATTCTTTTACATTTTTAGTCCTAAACTATACTAAATTTTTATAATAATTTCTGCATTTGGTCAAATGACCAATTTACCCTTTTCATGGTAAAAGGACTAAATTGCCCTCACAACCATAATTTCTCATAAATTTTATATATAACATTCAAATTACACACATTTTAGTTTACATATTTATATATATTACAAATTTTTGGTCGTTTCACAGTATTATGTCCGTGAAGAAACGCCAAGAAAAGCAATTTATCGTAAGCGGGATCCAATTAATCCATTTGAAGATAAGAACACCTACGTTGTATGTGCTGGAGTTGTCAATGAGTTTTCTAAGACTTGAAACCGAAAAGTCCTTTGTGGTATCACCAATCCTTCTCCATTTATCAGAGCTCGAGCTGAAGTGCCAATCAGAAAGTAATTGAAAAAGCTCGTCAAGTTGCATTGTTTCTCTCCCCCTCCTAGGCTGTAGGGACCAAGACCAGGACCAAATAATAGAATCAATGTCAACAGTGGTTCTCTCGTCAATTATAAAGCAATTTTTATTGACCTCGAGATTATATAAATGTGGGAAACGATCTTTCAAAGAAATGTTGCAGCACCACACATCCTTCCAAAATTGAGTTCTATCTCCCGAGCCAATCTCTCTTTTAAAAAGATAATTTAAAAGAATTCGTTTAGTATCTAAGTCAACATCAATATGGGATATCTCAACCCATACTCCTTTTAAAGAACTTCTAGCAATCGGGTTACCATCTATAAGAGAAACATTATGTATTGATTTTATGCACAAAGCCCACAAAGAATGTGAGTCAGATTTTAAACTCCACCACCGTTTACTCAAAAGCATAATGTTGGCTGCACAACCGATCCCTAGACCTCTTTTGTGCTTAGGATTAACAACAATGTCCCAAGCTATCCAATTGATTTTCTTTTTATCTTCAGCACCTTCCCATGAGAATCGTCTCCTAATTCCTTCAAGAAGGTTGATCACATTTTTTGGAGCCCGAAAAAGAGTGAAATAATACAACAGAAGGCTATTAAGAACCGACATGACAAGAGTGAGGCGGCCCCAAAGGACAACATCCGTGCTTTCCAATTTGATGGTTTGCCTCTAAATTTACCAACAACAGAAGTCCAATTTATAGATAAGTTCATATTAGCCCCAAATGGAAGCCCAAGATAGATGAAAGGAAATGAGGCGGAATCACACTTAAGAATGCTAGCAAACCTATCAATTTTATCATTTTCCACACCGATACCAAAACCCCGACTTTTATGCAAGTTAACCTTCAAGCTCGATGCAAGGAAAAAAAACACTGGAGCAATCTATTAAGATTGGTGAAATTAATTTCGGACCACTCCCCGATGGTAAACATTGTATGCATACATAAGATGTGAGAGAGAAATATCAATATGAGGTAACGAAATGCCTCGAAACAAGTGAAGAGTACAAGCCATCTCCAAGGAAACATGAAGACCTTCCATAACAATGATAAAAAGGAACTGGGACAACAGATGTCCTTGTCTAACTCCTCTCTTAATATCAAATTCTATAGTTGTGGAGCCGCTGACTAAAACCGGCTCCTTACTAGTTGACAGACAACCTCTGATCCATCTTCTCCATTTCCAGGTAAAACTCATCTGTTCCATGACCGAATCTAAAAACACTCAACTAAGAGAATTAAAGGCTTTATCAAAATCGACCTTGAAGATCAAAGTTTTGTTCTTCCATTTTTTGCCCACGAATAAATTTCGTTGAGTATAAGAGGGGCGTCTAAGATATTTCTCCTCTCAACATAAATGGATTACATAGGACTAACGCTTTTATGTAGAACTCTTTTTTGGCTGATTAAAAATACGCTATTTGTCTTGGTACTTGTTGATTTTTTAATATAAAGATAGATATAAAATGAATCACTAATGCGTGGAAAAATTTATATCTGTCGCCGATTTCCGTCTCTAATTTCCACTATAATTTACCGCTAGTCTGTAGCAAATTTGTCTTGATTTCCATCACTATTTTCCACTATAGTTTTTGTTGGCACTTCGTCAATAATTGTGGATCTTTTTGTCATATTTTTATGTCAGTAATTCTCGTGGGTAAGCCTTGCTTTTATGTCAGTAATTCAAATGAATCACTAATGCGTGGAAAAATTTATATCTGTCGTCGATTTCCGTCTCTAATTTCCACTATAATTTACCGCTAGTCTGTAGCAAATTTGTCTCGATTTCCATCGCTATTTTCCACTATAGTTTTTGTTGGCACTTCGTCAATAATTGTGGATCTTTTTGTCATATTTTTTATGTTAGTAATTCTCGTGGGTAAGCCTTGCTTTTATAGTAGTGTTTTCCATCGGTAAATTTCTTGGGTAAACCCCGCTTTTATAGTAGTGTTAATTATTTTGACCCATCCAGCTCTTGAGAGTGCGAACAAAAGAAAATCAAACGAATTAATGAGTATTTAGCGTAAGTGTTTCACGTAGTAACATTGTGTTCTTGAGTCTCATTTAAGGAGAGAAAGGGATAGAAGTGGATGCACACGAAAAAGAAAAGTTTTGATGTTCCTAAGTTTTTTCTACGGAAGGAAGTGGAAAGAACAGAAGGGAAGGGGAGAGATAATATTCTCTCCTAACTTTTCTTCCGATTTGGAAGGAAAGGAAAGACGGGTAAATGATAACAAATAATTATAAATTTCTTTCTCTTTCTTTCCACTCGGTATATATGAAATATTCATTTTTTATTTTCTAGCCAGGTGTCATCTTTTAAGAGCCAATATTTGCCACGTGTCCTGTCCTAGATTTCTTCTATTTTCCATTCCGACTCATTTGATCAATCCCCCGATTAGCTATAATCAATCCCATAATATATGCATATCAATATTTGAAATCCCTAATATGTGGCATCTATATCTCGCTTTGTTCCATTTATCTCTAGGGTTATCGTTAATGAAGGACAACTCCCATTTTCACCCCTCCTTTGTATCCCCCTCCCCAACATGTCCGCCATCGATAACCCCATAGACGGAACCCTTTGGGGGCTAGGGAGGGTCATGGACCCCAACTTTTTAGAATTAGAGTAATACCAATGTATTTGAGATATAGAAAATGAATTTTTAAATAATTAAAAAAGAATAACTGCCATTCTTCATGCTTCTAACCAACATCTCTTCTAATACGATGCCCTTTAGACTACTTCTTGTGTTCCCTGACACGTGTCCAACACCTTTCCTACATGTTTTTTCCTTTATAACTTAGCATGCCCTTTAGACTACTTGTTGTGTTCTCTGACACGTGTCCAACACCTTTCCTACATGTTTTTTTCCTTTATAACTTACGCATGCTCTTTAGGTAAATGGGTTTATGTTACTTTTATGAGTGTTTTTTTTTTTTTTTTTTGTTAATATGACAAATTCTAATAATAGATTTAGGATATAGATTTTATACATATACGTGATATATAAAAAAGTTATATATTTTATTATTTTTTGTTAGGGTTAAGTTTTATAACAATTAGACTCAGTTATTAATCTTAATACATGCTAGAGGCCGCACATTTTAAGAAGACAAGTTCAACTCCTGTGTAAGCTAAGCTAGACATAATCTTATTTATCTAAATATATACCATCGTGGGGGAAATGCTTTAGTGATATTATGAGAGACTTCGTTAGTTTCAAGTGATGTTCCAACAAACATTGTACAATTTATGTCAGGTCGGCCGAAATATCAAACTTGTTTATATGATCTTGATTTAATTAACGGTTTCGACCCCCTAGTTCTTGTGCTCATGTTCCTCCCTTAGATAACCCACATCCCCTGACACATTGATTAACGGCCACCACCACTACCGTGTATGGAGCTATTCACCACCACACCCCCTATTCTACTCCACTACAATCACCACCTCTGCTACATAGAAAATAAATAGTAATACTTTATTTATGTTCCTGAAATGTATAGATGGGTAAACTAGAAATTGCACATTGTTTGAGAAAATGCTTGAAAGAAACAGTTTCATGGAATTTCATCATATCTATTCATGTGAAAAATAAAGAATATGTGTTAATTCTAACCATGTAGTAAGGTCAGCTCGTGCACCTGCTCGTGCCCCGCCCACAGCACCAGGTGATGTTTTCTTTTTCTTTTTGGGATTTTCATCCATTGCTACCCTTCTATTCCATCTAACAATCAGAATTTTTGCTTCTACAGTCAACCGTGCACCACCTCCTGCCCCTGTTCAGCCCAAGAATGGCGGATTGATGCTTAGGAGGCGTTGGTTCAATCATAGCCCAAGGCGTTGTTTCATTCATCTTGATTTTTAATATTCATAATGTTGGAATCCTAAGTCACGGGGACCACATACAAATAAGTGGGAAACAAATTGTAGTGTTTGTCATCATAGCTAGGAACGTGTATGTTTCTTGATGTGTATAAATACACTAGTCTAGGCAGTTAACACTACATAGAAACACACTAATACAAAGAGTTGTATAAGCTGTAACTGGTTTTTGAGTGATATTTCCAGTTATTAATCAAAGAGGTATTTTGGTTAATTGTTTCTTGTCTTGAATTGGTATCAGAGCTCAAGATCGGAGCTGTGAAATTGAAATTCGAATCATGTAATCAATCACAGAGGTGTGTGAACTTGATTACATACCTGAGATTCGATCTGAAGATGTCAGATGTGGATGATCCAAGCGGAAGTACGGGTGGTGCTCCGGTAAAGCTCAAGGAGGTCGGAACTGTCGTAATCTCGAGAGGAGATGCAGGCGGTGGTTTGGCCGGGAACGCTGGAGGCTCGAGCAGGGGAGCCGGCGGAAGATCGGTTGGCGGTGCATCGCAAGGCGGCGGTGGCGGATTGAATCGAGAGGGCGACTGGAATACCTCCCGATCGGTTGTTGCCGGCGGAGGATTAGTTGATGGAGGCGGATGGTATACCGCGCACAAGAAAGAAGAAGCTCGACCGGTGGTGGCGGATCGACCGGATCGGAGAGAGAAATACCGAGAGGGTGAGAGAAGGCACCGGCGGAGATGGCGGATCCAATGGTGGCTCGAACGAAGGCACCGACGGCTCAAAAGGTGGAGACGGTTCTGGTTCGGCAGGATCGTCGGGAAAGAAGAAACGATCTCGAGGGACATGCTGGTCCGATCTAGCGGCGGCGGCGATGGTGGCTCGAGCGGAGGCTTCGGGTCGCAAGGAGGAGGCGGAAGGAATTTTGATCGGGAAGAAAGAGGAAGCGAGAATTGGGGAAGAAAGAAGGAGCAGATGGGTTTTTAGTGGATCCAATGGAGCCGGGTCGGGTGGTGGG
Source organism: Cichorium intybus (assembly GCA_023525715.1). Lineage (NCBI taxonomy): Eukaryota > Viridiplantae > Streptophyta > Magnoliopsida > Asterales > Asteraceae > Cichorium > Cichorium intybus. The sequence goes on along the minus strand of CM042012.1, from coordinate 125,566,376 downwards.
TTCGGTCAGGCGGATCCAGATCCGGAAGTAAGCCTTGGTCCAAGTCTCAAAGATCCAAGCCCAATACAAAAACAATTCATTTAAAATAAGCCCAAAATAATTCCAATTCGAATTCTGGCCCAAATCAAAACGCGAAAAAAAAAAAAAAAAAAAAAAAGATCCGTCAAAAATCACGAAGACTCTCTAGAAGGACTTAGAGATTCGGGGGTGATTGTTGGAATCCTAAGTCACGGGGACCACATACAAATAAGTGGGAAACAAATTGTAGTGTTTGTCATCATAGCTAGGAACGTGTATGTTTCTTGATGTGTATAAATACACTAGTCTAGGCAGTTAACACTACATAGAAACACACTAATACAAAGAGTTGTATAAGCTGTAACTGGTTTTTGAGTGATATTTCCAGTTATTAATCAAAGAGGTATTTTGGTTAATTGTTTCTTGTCTTGACATAATACTGTTTTTTGCTGGTTTTGTTTGTGAATTAGAGGTGTTAATTAAAAAATTATATTCCTTCATAAAGGTCATAGGCCTTGACTTTGCTTGTGCTTACAGTTTTAAGTATGATAGAGTTTAGTTGGAGTTCAAATTGTGATAGTGAAACTACTTTTTACTTGTGAATGTTTTCTTTCTTTTTGATTATTTTTATGTTCAAATTGTTGTTTTGCGTTATTTTCAAAATTAAGTGGAGTATAGAATTTGAACAACGTTGAAATTCTTATTGCTTTAGGGATTGTTCTAACTTTGGTCAATCCATCAATTGAAGTAATCTTATTCCATAATATTAAATGTTAAAAAAGATAAAGAAAAAAGCCAAAGTTGTTTTACTTGAACCTTAGGAAAATATCTTCATTTTGACCGTTACTAATCAGGTGGCTTTTATTTGTTTTACTTGAAACTTAGGGAAGTATCTATGATTTAGTGGATATGAAGTCAATTATGTCTGTAATTTTACCACTGTTGATGATAAGGTGAATGAACTAATTGATTATGTTGATGAATGCATATTAAGCTAATATCGTCATGTTTGTGTAGTTTTTTAAATTATGTAGATAATTGCTCAAGCAGGTGAATTACATAATTTCAGCTGTTTAGTACCGTAAGTTAGACATAATCGCACGGCTTGAGATACAAAATTGACTAAATTTTTATAGCTCGATTTCGTAAGTTATATGATTGTTAACAGGCTTAGACATTGAATTCATAAGGTTTATAAACAGAATCATACAGCTTCAGATGAAGCTACATTAAAACGATGATTTCCGATGAATTGTTTAAAAATGTCTGAACTTTTAGAATCTTTAACGGGTTATAATTGTCAAATAAATTGTTTAAAAATTGCTGGAATTATAATAAATGTTATTATTTGAATTGGAGTGAATTTTTTAGATCAAACCCCAAAAGTACGGTAAATGTTGGAGTGAAGTTTTTGAGAGCAGACCCCATTGCCAAAAAGTAGGTTGCTAAAAAACCTATATGTAATGTTTCTATATATCTGCTTTGTATTCACTCGGTTATCAGGCCTTAAAATTCCTATTTAGATTGTTGGGCTCTTTTATTTGGGTTTTATGCTAGTCCCTTTTTAGCTAGGTTTAACATAATTTGCTCTGTATATATTTTGTCTTTCTCTTCATTTGTACTTGTACTTTCATTTGATAATAATATGAAACCCTAGCCGTTTTTGTTCTTTGGTTGTTAGTTTACATGGTATCAGAGCTATTCGATCCTTGTTCATGATTATTGGGGGCGAGTAACATAGAACACTGTGATAATCCGCGGGATCGAGGGTTATTCGATCCTTGGTATGTTTTTCTCGCTCGTTTCTGTGTTTGATTTGTCTTGATTTGTTTGATTTGGTGGTTTTCGAGGGTTTCGATTTTTCCTGTTTTCAAGGGTTTTCGAGTTGTTTGGTTTTGTATCTGCTGCTATTTCGATTCTTTGTTGTTTTGTATCTGGTATAGGAAAGATGGCCTCAATAGATGATTCTCTTCAGTCTATTAGCACTCAACGTCTCGATGTCAACAACTATGCTTATTTGAGTTATGTTAATTTTTTTACGTGGGAAGAATATGTGGGGAATTGTCACAGGAACGAAAGGGAAACCTAATGCAGCGGTTGAAGGTTATGCAGTCTTGTTAGAGTCGCAGGAGACTGATAACTCCAAAATTATTATTTGGATTAATAATTCCGTTATATTTAGTTTTTGTTTTTCCTTTTATAGTATAGGGATGAACATTTATTCTTAATAATGTTGATAAATTCTCTAGTGGAATATTATAGAATGTTCCTAATTGACATTACCTAAGTGAGATAAATGTAAGGTCGGATCTTTGAGGGCTGGCATGGCCGAGCTCTTTACAAGTCTCAATAAGAAAGGATTGTTCAAGAATGAAATGAACACAACACTAAGAATCAACTTATGTTTAACTATGATATGTGTGACACTTCTTTGTATACTTCTACAACAAAACAGAGTTAGTTCAATATACTAGTTCACTATTGACAAAGTAGTTCTAATTAGTATTCGGCTATTCGCTATGATATGTTCAAGTCTCAAAAATTGTTTTCAGATACTTATGGAGCTTTCTTGATTTGAACATCAATGTTCTCTTTTTTTCATTAAAATATAGGTTAAAAATTGTTAGTATTTAAATAAAAAATATAGAATATTGTTGGAACATAATATAGACAAAGGAACAAAAACCGACATTGTCCCACAATGCAAATGAACAAAGGGTTATTGTTACTATAGCACAACTAAGTTCGGTAATTTTTCCGGATTGGTCACTGAAGTTTTTTTTGCGCAATAGGTCACTAAAGTTAAATTTTACGTCCTAAATAGGTCATTGACGTTAAAACTAACTGATTTTCACGTTAGTGTAGGGACCTATTTAACACGGAAATTAAACTTTAGTGACCTATTGCGCAAATAAAAAAACTTCAGTGACCAATTCAGAAAAAAAAACTTTAGTGACTTATCGCAACCACAAATACCATAGTCGGTCTCAATCTCGCACTCTCCGTCTCGAATCTCTATTCTCTGTTCTGCTCTCTCTCGCCATCTCTCTCTCTCTTTTTTTCTGGTATTGATCGCGAATCACAACCGCTGTCGGTGTTGTATTCCTCTATACCACTACTGGGTTGTGGGTCAACGGAGAAGGATAAACGAGTTAAACGGTGGTCATTCACCAACATTTCTTCTAACTCGTCAAAGTAACGGAAGGCTAGTACTCGTTGCCGGACTAGTTTGCCTGTTTCCAACCATGTATATGGTCGTAGCAGGAACTCTGATGAAACTACGAGATGACGTGCCCATTTAATCTATTTGGGCTATCAAATTCCCCTATGAAACCTCCGCTATCAACTTTCTCTATAAAACCTACGATGAAGTTTTGATGATAACCGAACCGTAAACCGCAAATGCTGTTTTTCCTACAAAATAACTGAACATTGTGGTTTTTTAATGTGATGTGGTTTTCCGGTTTTAACAGAACAGTGTGGTTTTTTAAGGGCGATGAGGTTTTTTGGTTTTAACCGAACAATATGGTTTTTTAATGCGATGCGTTTTTTTCGGTTTTTCTTGTAGTTTTTTCGGTTTTAATATAAGATATACGGTGTGGTTCGGTTTATATTGCGATTTGCGGTTCGGTTCTTACAAGCGGCGTGGTTCAGTTTTTTACGGTTTTTATAAAATTAAAAATCGCACCGCATCAAAATTTTTTGGCTTTTATAAAAATAAAAATCGCACCGCACCGAATCGTGAGCAGGGATTCGATGGACGATCAATACTAGAAAAAGAGATAGAGAGAAAGCGAGAGAGAGCGGAACAGAGAAGAGAGATTCGAGACGGAGAGGGCGAGATTGAGACCGACTATAGTCTTTGTTGTTGCGATAGGTCACTGAAGTTTTTTTTTTCTGAATTGGTCATTGAAGTTTTTTTTTTTTGCGCAATAGGTCATTAAAGTTTAATTTACGTGTTAAATAGGTCCCTACACTAACGTAAAAATCAGTTAGTTTTAACGTCGATAACCTATTTAGGACGTAAAATTTAACTTTAGAGACCTATTGCACAAAAAAAAAAAAAAAAAAACTTCAGTGATTAATCCAGAAAAATAACAAAACTTTGTTTTGCTACAGTAAGAATAACCCAATGAACAAACTACAAAGTTTAGCTTGCCTTATAAAGCCTTTCCCACATAATTTATCAATTGGATCAAATAAATGGCTCAAAACACATTAGGCTGAATTTCTATGTATTGGGCTAGTAATTATAGAGATTATTATAAGAATATTAATTCTCGAAGGTATGGCCTTAGACCTATTTTAGAGTCTTCTAATCATTTAATATTTTTTATTAGCATCACGATATTAACACCTAATACATTAACTACTGAAAAAACAAATTTAATTGTAATTCAAGTTTTTTTCAATTACAATATTGAGTTTTATTAGGGTTTAACCGTGAACTGAAAGCATATAATTTGGAAAATTGTTCTCCTTTTTTCTTTCTTCTTCATGGAAGCATAACATTGATTTATCATATTCAAGATCCCATCTTCCACAAAATGAATCCATAGACAAACAAATAAATATGAAAAGAAAAAAAGAATACTTTTGCATTTTATTTACCGTAGAAAGCTTCTATACGAAGGTGTATTGAAAAGAAAGCATACTTCTACTTTATAATATAACTAGTGTTTCAACCGTCCGCGTGATGCTGCGGAAGTCCGATATGTTGAAAAATACAGGTCGACAAATAAACAAATTACGTAACGGACGAAAAATGTAACTTTAAAATATAATAAGGGACCGGAATCGTAACTTACGAAATACCAATAATATAACTTTATAATAAATAAGGATGAAAACAATTAATTCAAAATTAGTTAAGGGGAAAAACGTAAATATAAAAGTTTGCTATAAAAAAAACCAAAATTGCTATTTTCAAATAGAACTTATTTTTATTTTGTATCTACTTTTTTAACAATAATAATATGATCTGACTCTAATAAATTTGGTTCTGGAAGTAGTGGAACGAAATGAACAGTAAACTTGTGAGACAAACGAAAGTTGGCAATTAATATATATATATATATATATATATATATATATATATATATATATATATATATATATTTATATATATATATAATGTTAGAAAAATGCTATAGTAGGTTTTGAAAATTTATCTAAATGGTCCCTTATGTTTTTTTTTTTTTTTTTCCTACTTGAGGGCATAAGCTTTATTTAACTAGTAAGATGATGAATTATGTGAATCCAGTTAGAAAGGACTATTTAGATGAATTAGGCTAACCATTTGAGTATTCCACATTTTCATTTAGATGAATTATGCTAACCAATAATTAGCCAACAGTGAGAAAGTGGTACGTGAGAGATCAGATCATTTAGCGTAATAAATCGATACCGCCGAGAGCTCCGATTGGAGTGGTTTCTAGGTACCACGATCTTAATTCCATTAAATTGGTACCCAAATTCAAATTAGTTTTGATATTTATCATCATCATCATCACAATATTGCCTTGATTTTGCAGTCGTTTTACGTCGGTAGAGTAGCAAACCCATCTTTGGTACTTGCTGGATTCGGAAATCGAAATGTTATTAACATTTAACGTCGGTGCCCATTAGATCGTGTTGGCTAATTGATGAGTTGTGATTGTTCATTAGGTTTCCTATGATGCAATTGGTGAGTTGTGATTGTGTACTTGAACCTGATGGCGAGTTTAAAAAAGAACCAACCCTCTGGAAGAAGTTTTTGGATTAAGGAAAGCACGAAAAGCTAGCACATATGAAAAGAATCGTTCAAGTACGAGTGACGTTCTTTTTTGCAACAGGTGGGTCAAGGTTCTTTTTTGCAGGTGCTTTTGGGATGGGGCCGAAGTTTGTTGTCGGCGTCTACTTCACAAGATGGTGGAAGCAAGGAGATTCCGAAGGGGTAGGGTGGTCACAAATCAGAGGAGGGAGGTTGAATCTGTGATGGAGAAGATGGGATCGAAGATAAGGATGAACAAGAGTAGCTTTGCAGAATAATGTTGGTTTATTACCGACTTACCGGGTTACTCACCTCCTGTTGACTATTTTAACATTCATTTCCCAAGCTTATGCCTTTAAGTAGCAAAAAAAAAAAAAAAACATAAAGAACCATTTAAATGAATTTTAAAAACATTAGGGGTGCTACTGTAGCAATTTTCCTATAGTATTCAACCATCCAAAAAAAAGTCAGGCCTATCAGATATCTTTTAACCCACATTTCAAATTGTTTACTGGTTTTCTGTTCTTATTCCTTACCCTACCTTACTCGGTGTTTTCATGTCACTAAAGATATATCTTCAACATTAATGTTTTTAAAGGGAACTTTATTATTATTGATTTTTCAAAATAAAGAGAAAAATTAAGGATAATAGAGAGGGATACGTATGCATTTTATTTACCGTAGAAAGCCTTTTATGAAGTTGTATTTTCACTCAACACATGGTCCTTTTAATCCAAAAGGATTTTTCGCTATGGTCTTGACTTCAATTAATTATTGCCCTTTAATATTTTGCAATTCTTCTTGTTGAAATTTGAACATATTTATACATTGTGCAAGTACTCGTCTTCTACTTTACCTTGCTAACTAAAATACCGTTAAACATACGTTGGCCAAACAGGTATATGAAATCATTCAACGTGAGATAAAATAGCAACTTTATTAAGCAACGTTGGGACAAGTGTACAAGTGTAAGGTTTGACCAACACAGCATAACACATATACATTTGCTAATCCATGGGCGTTACTTGTTTGTTATTATTACTAGCCTTTTGTTTCTTATAATATTTCTTCCTCCAACTTGGTACGTACTTATATTTTTACAACACTAATTACGTAATGCATAACAGTTTAAACTTTAAACATTAAACGCATATTCTCATATTTCTCATTCTTCACCACCGATGCCTCCTCCTGCACTTCCTCCTCCACCAATACCGCCTCCTTCACCTCCACGAGAACCCCCGCTTCCGCCCCCTCCCTTCCTGCCTCCACCTCCTCCTCCACTCCCTCCGCTTCCGCCGTGTCCGCCACCTCCTCCGCTGCCGCCACCACCACTGCCGCCTCCTCCACCATGTCCACCACCTCCGCTACTACCTCCTCCACTCCCTCCACTTCCGCCATGTCCACCACCTCCTCCACTGCCGCCTCCTCCCTTACCTCCACCTCCCCCTCCGCTACTGCCTCCTCCACTCCCTCCACTTCCGCCGTGTCCACCACCTCCTCCACTGCTACCTCCTCCCTTGCTACCTCCACCTCCCCCTCCGCTACCTCCACCATGTCCACCACCTCCACCTCCCCTACCTCCACTGTGTCCACCACCTCCGCTACTGCCTCCACCATGCCCACCTCCTCCACTACCGCCGCCTCCTCGAGAACCGCCACTGCCACCGTGACCACCACCACCTCTACTGCCACCATGTCCACCACCGCCTCCGCTGCCACCTCCTTTGCTACCACCTCCGCTACTGCCCCCTCCGCTACTGCCCCCACCTCCACTACCACCGCCTCCCTTGCTCCCTCCACCACTGCCCCCCGCCTCCGCTGCCACCTCCTCCCTTGCTACCTCCCCCACTTCCTCCGCCTCCACCTCCACTACCGCCACTGCCACCTCCTCCCTTGCTTCCTCCACTTCCTCCTTTGCCACCCCCTCCACTTCCACCACCTCCTCCCTTGCTCCCACCTCCGCTTCCACTGCCACCGCCTCCACTTCCACCACCTCCTCCCTTGCTTCCTCCACTTCCACCGCCACCACCTCCACTACCACCACCTCCACCCCTGCTTCCTCCACTTCCACCATGGCCACCTCCGCTTCCACCATGGCCCCCACCGCTTCCTCCACTACCACTACCGCCGCTTCCTCCCTTACTTCCGCCACTGCCACCGCCTCCTTTACTACCGCCACCACCTCCACTGCCACCTCCATGGCCGCCGCCTCCTCCACTACTGCCACCGCCTCCTATGCTTCCTCCAACACCAACTCCACCGCCACCTCCTCCGCTGCCAGAAATAGCGTCATTGTCTACTTCGAGATCAGTGGTTCCTACTACACCAACTTCATTACTTGAGCGTTTCTTTTTCTCATCAAGTGCTTCCCTTCCAAAGTCTGAAATTCACAAATTTCACAAGTTAATAATTCATGATATCACGAAAACGCTAATATAAATTTCATTGTATGGTCGAGTTATGAAACGGGGATTTCGTGAAGTCCATTCATCATATATGAGACCAATCAAATAAAATGTTTGGATGATTTGATTGACGCAAGACGCAATAATCACTTCGCTTGCACCGCAAATAGACTTTTCTATGCAACTTAAGTCTTTAAATAAGCTGAACTCGATCATGTTCCAGATAATGCTTGAATTTTCTTATACATAAATTACTCTGCTGCCTACGTACAGCCGTAAAGCCAAATCAAACTAGAAATTAAAGAGTTAACTCACCATCATCAGCAGTCTCGATTAATCTTGCGGAAGATATAACGATACCGATAGCAAATAAAAGAGCTAACAAAACGAAGCCCTTTTTTAACTTCATCTTTACTGTTGTCGTGTTAGCTATGTGTTTGATATATGAAGTTATTGAACACTCCTCTTCTATTTATAACTGATGAAACTTTTCGACTGCTAGACAAATGCTCAACATATCCCTAGAGCAGAAGTGACACCTAGCATTCCAATGCTCATGTGTCTCATCCAAAGTGTGACACGACGGCTTGGTTTTGATTAAATGGATGTCCTCTATGTTGCAGAATGCGATTATTCTGCATGTCAACAAATATCCTTACCAGAAATAGTAGTCTTACATAAACAGATTTGGATATAGATTAGAATGTGACAAGTGGATGAGTGGAAAGTTTGGATGTTTGTTGATTTAGGTTTCGATTCTCGGAAATTGGAAAGTTCGTCTTTTCCCGATGAAATTTGCGAAGAAGCTACGTACATCGGTACATGAACAAAAGTACTAAAGTGTTCATGAAGATTTCGAATAGGAATCCAGAGGTCACATTGTAAACCAGTTATTTTTTTTGACGGCTATAAAAACACTCTCTAAATCACCAATGTCCACATCCGGAATGCATTTGCTATATTATCGATGAATGAATACTATTAAATTTGTTGACGATTTGATTATTGCGAATTGACATCACTTGGGATTATGAAAAAAAAAAAATAGCAACTGTAACTTTCATGTATCGACTGGAATTCCTGTATCTTGAACTCCCTACTTGGATGATGATGATGGGCGGTGGAAGATCGTCGTTACATATGGATTCACAAAACGCCAGAAGGTGACTCAACCTACCAAAAAGGTTGTACGCACTTGTCTTGGTTAATTAGTTTATATCCATCGTTGAAGGTATATATAATTAGTTAATTCTTCCATTTAGTCATAAATTACATATTTAAGCCCGAAAGAGGCTTTGTACAAAATAAATTCTTTTCGATTGAGGTTCTTTTTGTATCTTTTAAGATCTTTCTTTTCTAGTAAGTACCATAATCGTATGTATTTGCTTTTGAATTTTGGTGTCCACAAACCTTTAATATCCAATTTGTGGTTTATAATGGCATAGGTGGATTTTGTGAACGACACGCAACACAAATGAGGATCACGCTAATACATTTGTTACAGCAGCTTTAAATTTTGCTTTATAGCAACCCCTGACTCTATGTTAGTCAAACAGAAAATGAAGAAAAGCCAACATGGTGCTCATCGCAATATTTCATTATGACAACATAGTATTATGTTACAACCATACTATCGTTATGTTCGCCTTAGGCTATACGGTGTTGAGTGCAATGCCGCCGGCATTGTTAGAAACTAGGGGTAAAACAATGGTTTGAATCTCTGAATATCGTGTATATCACTCTCAAATCAAAGTATTTCGATGGTACGATCAAATTTTTGATTGTACAAGATTCAGAATTGATTCTAAATCAGAAAATGTTTGTTCTTTTGTTTTTCATGTACCATAATTATGACCAAAACCGACATATAACCTGTCAAAACAGACACGAAAACTGTTACCCGGGCGATCCACACAGGTCGTGTGGTGTCTCGCCATCTCGGATGCAAATTGCTTCGACACGCACACGGGTCGTGTGCTTTCTCGGATACAAATTGCTTTGACATTCACACGAGTCATGTGATCACACACGGGTCATGTTATGTCTAATTACAGTCTGTTTACAATCTTCTTTGTGGTCACACAGGTCGTATGATCCCACACAGGTCGTGTGATCATAAAAGTCAGAAATCAGGCTATTTTCGAAAAAAAACGGGTCGTGTGTTCCCAGCTGACTTGGCAGCTCGACCCCAGCTAGGGGCTCTGCCCCTTGGACCCTGCTATCAGGGGCGCTGCCCGTGGACCCCCATTAATTTAGGGGCTTCGTCCCTAAACAACATTGTACTTTGAATCTTGATCAAACTTAGACAAGTGTGCACTCTGCACCTTCCTTACTTGTTTAATGTTTGTCAAGATCGTGTTTGGTCACCAAGTTAATCAATTACACTTAAATAACATTGGTAATATAAAATCACCTACAGGCATTGCCTATGTGGCACACCAATGCCGATAGTAAAACGGCCCACATTGTAGACATGGCAAAGAAAATTTTCTCAAAGGCACTGAAGTCATTTATTGTTCTCTCTCTTCTACTTGTCATCAACACCACCTCTCATTGGAGGCATATGGCAAAGGCATAAGTCATAGGTATCTAATGTGGCACCCAATGCCTTTGAGATAAAGGTATCGACAACCATCAGCCTTAATTATGCGATCCATTTGTAAGGCCAAAGACTCGGAGTTGTGTGTACTCCTTAAGAAATGAATGAATAATTATTGTTGCATGATGTAAGCAAACAAAATATAAAAGTGATAGCAAAACATCGACATGACACTACTAGAGAAAGGGGTATTTAGCCATGAAAAATAACCATGCAAATTTTGCGTGGTTAAATAACCATGCAATTGCCATGCATCAGTTACAAAACCTGAAACACTAAATTTAGACACGCATTTGTGATAGACCAACTGAGATGCTATACAATGTTGCATGATAAAACTAAAGCACCTCAAATTTATTATTTACAGTTTCCTTTTAATTTCAGTTTTAAAAAAATAAAATAAAAAGTATTGCTCTAAAACGCCTTAAATAATTTAAAGATGTGAAGGTTAGGGACAGATGACTATTTGCCAAACCTTAACTTTTTATGAGGTTGTCATTGGAGATGAATGCCAAGTAGCGGATTGCATAGACATGTGTGGCAAGTAGATCTACTCGAGCATTTACTATACGACTACGTGCATGTCTCTTCCCCAAACAGCTCTCACCGCTGCAGCTACCTGTCGTAATAGGTATGCACAAATTTGGCAGATATGCTTCCAACATATACTTATTATATTGGAACTAGAATAATTCTTTGTTTCTGGAAAAGGCGTCCAATTAACACAGATAAAATAATGTGTATTTTTACTGTATCTAGAGAAAGAATATATCCTAATCTAATACTCATAAAATAGAATATAGATAGATGATATTCCCGGTGGTGGGATATTTATGTATCCTAATCTACCCTAAATATAATACAATTAGGTGATTGTCCGCACTTTGCGGAGAATATAAATATATAGTTAAAATGTCGATGAATATATATTGTTAAAAATAATTTTGTAATTGTCATAAATTATGAAATGATAATTCGTATACCAATTGACATAAAACATTAAGATTATTTTGAATAAAATGGTATGATAAATATTTGTAAGAACCATATTATTTCGATGGCCTTACTCGCGCGTTACATGTTAATAAGTTAAATATAATATTTCAGCTATTGTTATTCATAACTACTATTATGATTATTTAATTTAAAAAGTGGTGCTTTCGTTATCATGTATGTTTCGTTCGAGCAACGTCGTTCGTGGTCGGGCCGGTGATATATTTGATTGATGTGTTGGAGGTGATTGCATGTTTGTTCTGTTGTCAGGTTGCCGGTTAAGTGTGCTTATGCGAGTTAGGATTGATTGGAGTTGTCTAAAGTTTCGGCTGGATTCGTGTCAACGCTGTGGTGTCATCGGGAGGTTGTTGGTCTTGTTTCTATTCTTGGAAGTGGATCTTCGTTAAGATGTTGGTTTCGGGTCAAGGTTGGTGTAGTTGTTGGGGCTCTGTACAGTTGGATCGAAGAGAGAATGGGTGTAATTATTGGTGAGTTCTTCTTAGCTTGTTGTGTTCCAGGTTGTGTTTATCTATTCTCGTTCGGGTTGAGTAGTAGCGGTGGCGCGTGCAGTAGAACAACTAGGGAGGTGTGATCGGGGAATGTTTGATAGCGTGTTCGTTTGTCGGTAGCATGAACACCTCAGTTCTTCAACATTGAGAATGGTTGGCTCGGGTATTCGGTTTCCTCTCGGAAGATGGAGCGGTCGTGAAGGAAGCGCTAAGTTAGTGGAGGTTTTAGGCAGGGCGTTAGGGATCGGTCGGTTAGCCGATCTGGGGAAGCAATTAGGAGCGTTAGCGTGTTAAATTTCGGACGGGGTTTTGATTAGTGAGATACGGTTGAGTATCTCCCTTGAGAAGTATTGACTGTATGGAAGTCGAGTTGGTATCTAGTAAGTAGCTGAGTCGTTGGTGAAAGTTAAGAGTGTGGGCTCGGTTCTTCGGAATCTCTTTCGGATGTGTGGAGCAGTTGTATTGGAAACGTTCAGCTTTTAGGGTCCTTCGGCAGCGCAGTAAGAATCGATTGGGTAATCTATCCCGAAATTGGCTGGAAGTTTCAAGGTGTCACGTTTCGGATTAGGTTATGATCATCAAGGTGGTTGGGTATCTTCATTGAAGAGTGGTGTCTGTTGGAAATTGGGTGACCTTGGTAAGAAGAGTGAATGTAGCTTCGGATTCATTCTCGATATTTGGAAGACCGTATGCTTCTAGATGCGGTTGGGTCTACGAGAATTTCAGTTTAGGATAGCAGTTTTCGGTTAGACCTGTTTGTTCTGTTGTGTAGAAGGGTCAGGTGTTACGGCCTTGAGTTAGATAATCGAGTGGATTTGTTAGTTGAAATGTTGTGGTTGGTTGAAAAGTTAATCCTTGGTCGGGAACCGGGTGATATTGTTAGGTGTGTAGCCCGGTGGTCGGATTAGGAAAGGTCGTGTGTAGCTATGTGGGGGAATTGACGAGTGTAGTGTTGTTCTTGGTTGCCTGATCTGTCCTTAAAACTAAAGGGAAATCGGAATGAGTCAGGGAAGGACTGTGAGCCTAGTCGTAGACTGGGCAGAGCGGAGAACCTGAAAGGATCAAACAGGGAAAAGCCTGTACGTTCGGTCGCGAGCTGAACGGAATGGGGAACCTGTAATTCCATGAATGATGATGAGTACGATAATGGCTTGATGGGTTGTGCATGAGTGGTGTACTCGTGCTTCTATCTTGGTTGATCGAATGCTTTTGGACAGAGTTCTTGTGAGTCGGTAAAATGATGGTTGTGGTAGTGTGAATAATGATCTGGTATTATGCGGTTGGGTGTTCTAGTGGTGCAAGTTACATTTTTTAGCCATTGGGGTTTATAAGATACGCTGAAGGTGAGTATCTAAAGTTTGCGGGTCGACATAGTTTAGGCGCGCGGCAGTCGGTATGTTTCTCGAGCGTCAGGACGTGGGGTTGGTATAAATGATTCGTCGTGGGGTGTTGGTGAATCTTCGAGGTTCTTTAGTGAGACCTTTTGTTTGAGAATTTTGGGCATGTAAGGATTTAAGTGCCCATGATCTGGTTGATATTGGAGGCAAGATCTTTCTTGTTGGACATGTAGGGATATTAATAACCATGGAATGGTTAAGCTGCTGGTGCGTGATTAGGGCATGTAAGGAAAGGATTTCGGGGATGAAATCCAGTTAAGTGGGGGAGAGTTGTAAGACCCTAATCCCGAGAAGTCCAAAGTTCGGTTTTAAAAGAGTCAAAGATTCGCGGAATAGGAGCAAGATATGGAAAAAAATTGAAGAAGGCACATTAGCACTGCTAATGTGAATATTAGTGACGCTAATGTCAGCTGGTGTCGCTAATATCTGTTTTTTCGCGTCGTTAAGTTGCCAGGCTGTTCGGTGGATTCACACGATCTTATTAGCGGCGCTAACATTGGTATTAGCAGCGCTAATGACGCTGCTTGGGCCAAAACCCTAGAATTTCATGCTTGGGCCATATATAAAGGAACCCTAACCCTAGGACAGCCGCATTTTCACACTTTCAGCTCCAAAAACGCCATTTTTCCTCTCTAAACTTCTTAGATGAGTCTTTAGGTGTTTTTAGCCTCTTTGAATGGATTTTTATAGCCTTAAAGATGCTTGAAGGATGGTAGTGTTGCTAGATGTTGTTTCTCTTGGGTGAAGCTTCACAGATCTACATTTATCTGGACCATTGTCAGTAAAGTTTCCGCTTTTATGATTTGTTAAGGTTCTTGTGATGTTTCTAGTGAGATTTTGTGGTTTGAAATGATGTAATGGTCCCTGTTGATGATTTTCCATGGTTGGAAAGGATAAAGTTTGGAACTTTATGCCTTAAGGTCTGATTTAGAATCATTTGACTGATTTAGAGAGTAAGCCAAACTGTCTTTGGTGGTTTAGTTGAAGTTGTGGACCATTTTGGACTCAGATCTAGTTATTGGACTGGCATGGTTATGTTTGGATGTTAACGTTAGGATTTTTATGGAGTTATGGACTGTTTGGAAGATCCCTGGAAGGATTAAGACATTGGCTGAATGGATTAAGAACTTAATGGATATTTCTGGACTGTTCATAGTTAGCGATGCTAACCGGAGGAGTTAGCACCTTTGACCTTTGACCGTTGACTTTTGGTCAAACTTGAGGGTTTTGGATATCGGTCTTATAGGATTACTCTATTCGGGACATAGAAAGTTCTAAGTAGGGTTTATCCTTGTTAGGAAAGGTGTATTATCGGGATCTTAGGACACTCGCGTGGAGTGGTGTCTAGCTTAAGGTCGCGAACCAGGTGAGTCTTCTCACTATACTATGGGTGATATTACATGATTATTTTTGCTTTACGTGTTTGCCGGCGAAAGCTGATGACGATGTTTGCCGGCAAAAGCCGATGACAATGTTTGCCGACGAAAGCCGATGACGATGATTTCCGGCGGATAGGGGCAAGCCCGAGAGCTGAGGACAGATCGGGGCAAGCCCCCTAGACTCACACGATGTTTACCGACAGATCGGGGCAAGCCCGAGAGCCGAGGACGGATCGGCGCAAGCCCGAGAGTCACAAGATGTTTACCGGCGGATCGGGGCAAGCCCGAGAGCCAACGATATTTTTATGTGATGGATCGCGTGGTAGTTTTGGGGAACTTACTGGCTTGAGCTTGAAGCACAGCGCGACTGTACCGCATCTAAGGATTTCAACGAATAAGCCTTCCGCTGGATAATGTTTGTAAATGTTTTGATAAATACGTTTTACATGTTTAAATACTAAGTTTTAAATGGAATGATTTTTAATTGGCAAACCTTTTTATGTATTTAAATCGCTTTTAAAAATAAAATTTTTATTACGAAATTTGAGACGTTACATAACAACCATTCTTTAAGTAATGTAATATAAATATAATTTTATGTTACTATATATTATAATTATTATCGTCAATTAAGTTTAAAATCAGTTATTATTATTAAGTTGTTGTAGAAGACTTTTAAAAACAACTTATTATTATTAAAAAGTTATAAAATGTTAAAGTTTAGGTAGAAAGTTTTATTTTATTTGTAATTATATTACCTTAATAAATGAACTCTGAATCATTACTAAAAGAACAATTAAAAAGTTGCGCGTGTTTCAAATCAATATGGTGTACATTTTTAATAAATTGTTAGTTTCATCTTCAAATAATAGTATACATCTTCAATAGATTGTTAGTAAGAGGGTTTTTTTTTTCTATTTATGGTGTTTAATTGATAGTTATGGTACTTAATTAAAGAGGATTGAAATATTTAAATTGTATTTGGTAAATTAAATAAATAATATGATCATCTTATGTATATTATTATGTTATATTTAAACATCTACATTTGAATATTTCTAACGCAAATAAAACTAATAATATGTTAGTTCTACCTTTTTGAATTTTTTATTATATATTATTTTTGTATAATTGTTTCAAAGTAAAATTTCAAACCATGTGTTCTAGAATATGATTATTGAATGAATCATGAAAAGTTGTTTGACAAATAAGGAATTTGAAGGTCTTTAATGTATTTGCATTGTAGGAAATATGTTTATATTTTAGTCATTAGTATATAATAAATCAACAATTTAAAAAAATATCATATCAATTTTAAAAACCATTGGAACTAATAGATTATATAAAAACCTACAAACTCATTATTATAAACTCAATTATAATATTTATAAGTGTACATGTATTTGTTTAGTGATTTATATTAACGTATTCATGAATACATTGCATTTTTATGAATCAAAATACTTGAGGAACACAAATGAGAACTTCTTTAGTTATTACAATTTCACGATTGTAGGTTATTATACATATACATTCATTGTTTTATATTGTCGCATCCTATTTTTTAAGCTTAAGCTCGTGTAACATATATATACATATGAGATGTATTCATTATCAACAAATGTGCCTAAAATGTAATAGAAAAAAACACAAACTAATAATTATCTATATATCTTATAATAGAGGCATATTTCCAAGCACCA
The DNA here is from genome assembly GCA_023525715.1 of Cichorium intybus. Lineage (NCBI taxonomy): Eukaryota > Viridiplantae > Streptophyta > Magnoliopsida > Asterales > Asteraceae > Cichorium > Cichorium intybus. Next base: position 125,549,618 of record CM042012.1, on the reverse strand, counting down.
CATTGATTTGAAACTTCCATGTCTTTTCATATTTCCAATGATTATTCAAGATAAAAATATAATTTTTTTCTCTTTGTCCTACATTGATTCACATACATATATGACATTCAATCTTTCTCTTATATAATGTCACTTATTTGCTTCCACTATCCATCAAGTTTGATCGTTATATGACTTTCAAGTCTACTATTAGTGATCATTTTATCATAAAACAAGTTTTTATCGCAAAGTTTTAAATCATTCCTACTAATTTTTTTCAACTTTTTGAAGTATTGAAACTCAAAAATGAAAATTAAAATTACTCAAAACTTTTAAAAACCTAATTACGTTGAAAAATTATATGTTGTTTGTAAAAAATGAAAGCGGTGTAAACATTTTTCGACTCAAGAGTATGTATATACATATAAGTTTTCATTTGTGAACATTTTAAAATATCTCATATAAAAATATCATTCAAAACAATATGATTCAACATTAATAAATTATCTTTTACCATTTTATTTAGATTTTTTTTTGTCCCACACATATCTATCTAACATTTCATATTTCCCTTATATGATACCACTAATTTGATTACATTATCCATCAATCTTGATCATAATATGACTTTTAAGTATGTCATAGTAAAAATGACAATTGTGTTGATGTTTTATATATTTACCGTGATGTTTTATATATTTACCGCGATATATGTACAGATATATACATATAGACATACACACACACATTAAAAGAACATATTATTGAAACAATATGTTTTAAGATAAATTATTTATCTTTCACCACAATAATTTGAAGTTTTTTTATTTGTATCAAGATTGCTTCGCACATTTATATTTCAATCTTTATCGTACCACAGTTTCCAAAGTGAACTATTAATTAGTAGTCAATTTATCATAAAAACATATTTTTTATCTCATAGTTTCAATAGATTTTACTATTTTGTATTAGCTTCAAAAACATTGAAACTAAAAATATGAATATTAAATTGGGTTTAAAACTATTAAAAAACGATTCGGTTGCAAGTTCATAGCGTCATAGTTCAATATGTGGTGAGAACGTAAATAACATTTTTCAATTTAATAAGATATCTATATATAAAAATTTCAAACAGTAAATGTTTGAGCATCGTTCAAAGTTGAAATAGATTTACTTATCTACATAATAAATATTATAAGAGAGACTATTCAATCAATATGGATGAATTTTTATCACGTATCACATTTATTTGAATACTTTTAGAAAAAATAGAAGTGGGCATGGGTGGGCACCCATCCAAATTTTACGAAATCGGTCTTAAAGCTCGAACCAATAGTTTATTGAATGTTTTAACCGTTGTCTAAGCCAGTTACAGTCAATAACACAAAAGAAAAAAATATATTAGAGAAATGGTTTTAGTCTCTCTACTTATAAAGACTTGCTTTCCCTTGGAATTTGTTAATTAAACTATGTGTGATGAAAAATATATTAACCTCTTTACTTATAGATGTTTGATTTCACTTTAGTTATGTTTCTTAAGCGATGTGGGATAAGAAAATGAAATAAAATAACACACTATAAAAGAAAGTTTGATCTCACATCATCATGAAAAACCAACTTAAGAAAAAAAATTATTCTATAAATATATGTCTTTCTCAAAGTAAAACAATTATTCAAAATACTTGAGTGCCAATGAAAACCTTTGCAAAACTATATAAAAATACATACAATATCCCTCAATTTTATCAATGCACAAAATGTAGGCAGATGATATTAAAATCATGTAGTTTGGGATAACTATTTATATTGAACCATATTAATTCTAATTTTATTTCATGAATTGTATTCATTTATTGTAATTTTTGCAGTTTTTTGTCTTCTAAAATTTTGATACATGTATCTATTATCATATAATTGAAAAGAATAAAGACTTTTTATATAAACTTTTTAAAAATAGTATGATAATAACATGTATTTGTCTATATTTTAACTATATAATTTTCTTTCACGCAACGCGCGGGCATTCGCCTAGTGATTTAATAATTACAATATATTTTCATTTTTCTATTATGTTTTTATATTAAATTGAAATTGGACATCATTTCACATTGTCATATTATTACAATCATATATATATATATATATATATATATATATATATATATATATATATATATATATATATATATATATATATATATATATATATATATATATATATATATATATTAGAAATATATTAATCAACAAAATAATTATACTTTTCTAATTATGTTAGTTAAACACCCGACGACGAAATCCAATCAAACAATTATACATGATATTACAAAATAAGAACATATATATTTAACATATTGTAACAAATAAATTGAAATGTAATCATTTTGTTCTCTTGGGTCTAAATGTATAACATAAACATTTATTGAAATTTTCATCAATAAAATAATTATAGTTTTCTAATTGTATTAGTTACACACCCGACGACGAAATACAATCAAACAATTATATAGGATATTACAAAGCAAGAACATACATATTCAACATATTGTAACAAATAAATTGAAATAGAGTCGTTATTTTCTCTTAGATATAAATGTATAACATAAACATTTTGTTGAAATCCAAAGAAAGTAGAAAAAAGGAAGTGAATACAAATTGAACAAAAAAAATAACTAAAACAACTTATAGCATTTTAAATCTTGATTGTCATACCAGCCTTTAGTTCTTCCCAATACACAACTCTTTATTTTAGATATTAGATGACTATAGATCTCTTGCATCTCCTTTTCCATCTTCATACAATTTAGATAAAAATAAAAAAATATGAGAAGAAAATACATGCAACAAATCATGAAAATAATGTTCTTATATAGGAAAAAATATTTCATTAACTAAGTAATTAAGAAAGAAGTTTAAACGGTGGAAGTTTCAAATGAATATGGTGTAAAAATGTCTTGAACAATATTCATTTGGATGGTCTCTATTATAAGATTTACTAGGCGAATCCTCGCGTGTTGTACAGGAACAAAATTATGTAGTTAGAATAATAATACATATGTTTTGTTAAAAAATATCTAAGTCATTGTTATCAACTATGTACTAACAATTGTATAAAAGAAACAAAAAGTTGATGTATCACTAATGAATTATCTTATATCAAGACATTCGTTCTAAAAAATTAAAAAAATAAAAGAATAATTAGTTAAATAATATCATAATAAATAAACAATAAGAAATCTGAGGATAATGGTTAAAATAAAAAAGAAATCATAGTATAGTTAGAATCTATACTGTGTAATGTTTTTAGACTTATTGGTAATGAACTAACATATTTTTATCGTCAACACTTAAACAACTAAATACTAATGTTTGACTAAAATAAACTACCTTAATTAATGTGATAATATCATTATAATATCTAACTTTGACATAATATTTATGATTACCAACTAATGATAATGTTTGTATTGATTTAATAAGGGTTACTGTCATAATGACACTACCAGCTATTTCAAAAAAATTTAAAAGATCCTTTAACTAAAATTTGATCTTTCTAAACCATTAAACTTGTTGATGACTTATTAAACACATCATTTTACCCGGTTTTATAGGTTATAATGCTGACATGGCTTATTAAACTAATATTAACGCCACGTGGCACTGATATCACATCTACATATCTCATTATTTAAGTTTCATTTTATTTTAAAACTAGTTTTTTATATACGTTAAATAATTTATTTTATTAATATTAAATTATTTTTTTTGTTGTGCATTTAATAGAAAACAAAATACTTTGTTGAACTTACCACATGTTTTCTAATCTGTCAATTTTCAACCTCTCTATCTTTCTTGTTTTTTTTTCTTAATAGAGGATCCACAATAGAAGAAAATGGCGAAGGGTTTTCTGCCTCTCTATTTCTCTCTTGTTTTCTTTCTTCTCCATCGAGGATCCACAGTCAAAGAGTTTAATATTACACAAAATTAACAAGCACCTACGAATCTAGGTTCACAAAGGGTTTTTCTATAAGGGTTTTTTTGTTAGTGAAGGGTTTTCTGTTATTGATTTTCCCATCTGGCTTTATCTATTGGAAAGCAACGCGAACACATGGATAGTTTTTCGATATCTCTGAACTGTTCGTATTTGGGTTCATTTTGCTTTTTTGTACTTTTTCCTTTTGATCTGGGTTCGTTAGGGTTGAGCTTTTTGGATCGATTTTGATTTTTTATTTTCTGGACATGTTCGTATTTGAGTCCATTTTTTATTTTTCCTTGTGTTTTATTTTTGATTTGAGTTTGTTATTGGTGTTTTCTTCGAAAGAAGACGAATGAGATATCATAGTGGCATTGCGTCGGTTGCATCTGGTGGGGGCTGTAGACAGTGACCGATTGTGGTGGTGGTCGTGTCGATGGTGGGTGCACAATAATGGTGGTTGAATCTTCTTCAAAGAACAAGAATATGATTGAATCTTCTTCACATGAATATGATAATAACTTATAAACTTCTCATAATTTTTGGATTAATAAAATTTATTAATAATAAATAATTTATAACCAATTAAATTTTGACATGAAAATCTATGTGTACATTATGCCTGCGCCACAGGTATTATAAAATGCTTTAAATGACATCTGGATTATCCAAATCAGCATCAGATACCGTCTCAAACTGGTTACCCTTCAAAAAAGAATTTGATTAACACGTTTTAAGTGAGTTTAAGGATTTAGAAAGATCAAAATTTAGTTGAAGGACCTTTTAAAATATTTTGAAATACTTGGTAGGGTCATTATGACAATAACCCATTTAATAAACATACTAAAAGCATGTTTTTACGTACATTTAATTCTAAAAATTATATATATACAATAAAATTAAAATCATGTTTCATCATATATTTTAAACAATTAAAAAATAATATTTATTTAAAATGAATTACCGTGATTCAAGTGATAATATCATTATAATATATAAGTCATCGTAATATATTGATTATAAACTAATGTTAACATTATTATTAAAAAGAACATGAAAAGTCATAAGAGTTTTAAATAAATGTGATTGAAGTAAAAATACCTCTATTAATAATTATAATATGTAAGTAATTGTAAAATGTACTTACATATTAGCAAACTTCATTTCTTAGAAGATAATTATAATATATGATGAACTAAGTATTTTGTAAAAACTATTCAATTTAATCAAATTTAAGTATTGATTATATGTATGATTTACAAAGTATTTTGTAAAATCATTCATTTCAATCAAAATAAATTATTAATTAAATTTTTATTAGAAATGCAAGAACAATTATTTATTGATCTACTAGCTTTATTTTTTTCAGTAATCTCTTCAAGCATTCATGTGCTTTTCTGATAATTTTCCTGAATGTCTGTTTAAATATAAATTCTAAAATATAATATCTATTTAACTAATTATGTACAAAGTTCATTCAAAATACTAAATACCCAAATATATAAATAAGATTTTATTTTATAAATCACAAACATTGCATATGATAATAAATATCAAAGCTTGTATTACATGAAGATGTATACTATTCTAATTGATGAAATAAGAATACCAAAAATCTCAAATAAGAATCCAAATCATCAACTAATTACATAAGCTTAAGTTTGAGTTACAAAATAAGCATAAAATATAGTAAATAATAATAATTTCATTGTGAAATGTGTTTCATACACACACATTTTCTTCGTCGATAATGGTTGTATGATCATCATAAGATAGCTCGAAATATATCAGAAAAAAACTCAAGCCAACACAAATGTCTTTAAACCTTGACATTCTTCTTTCTATATGATTTTTTTCTCTTTTTATGTGATTTGTATTTGTGTGTTACTCATATGATTTTCCTCTTTTACAGTAAAAAAAAGTATTCAACTACAATTCATTTGATACGCATAAATTATATCATTATTAATTTAAATACTTAGTAATTACAATATATAAGTTAGAAAACTCTTGAGTGATTTTTAATAATTAGTTGAAAGATGAAAAGGTGGATGTTTCAAATGAATATGGTGCATGAATGAGACCAATATTGAACCATATTCATTTGGATGACCTCTATTATAAGAGTTACTAGACAAAATCCCGTGCGTTGCGCATGTTAAAGTTATATTAGAAAAAATGTGTCATTAACATTATCTATGTAATAATATATCTTCCATTTGTAACCACTTTGAACAATAAACATCTATTACAATCACAATACCCAATGACCGCTACCCACAACTTGTGCTTGAATAAAGCTAAATATAATTCTCAATTTAGTGTTACTTTTTCTATTGTGATTATTAACTAATTTAAATATTACTTATTTTACCATCTCTTTTATTTCTATCATAATAATTATTTAAAATAACAACCATTCTTTAAGGTAATGTAATATAAATTATAGTTTATGTTACTATATATTATTATTATCGTCAATTAAATTTAAAATCTGTTATTATTATTAAGTTGTTGTAGAATACTTTTAAAAACCACTTATTATTTATTTAAAATTATATTACATTAATAATGAACTCTGAATCATTACTAAAAAACAATGAAATAGTTGTGTGTGTTTTAAATCAACTTAGTGTACATCTTTAATAAATGATTAGTTACATCCACAATGATGAAACTCAATCAAATAATCATATATGTTATTTCAAAATAATAGTATACGTCTTCAATAAATTGTCAGTTAAATGCATTAACTTTATTAATATTACAACTCTTCAAATTCCAAATAAGATTTATTTAGCATTAAAATAGTACAACGAAGAAGTTTTTTCTACTTATGATGTTTAATTGATACTTATGGTACTTAATTAAAGAGAATTGAAATATTTAAATTGTATTTGGTAAAATAATACTAATATGATCATCTAATGTATATTATTATGTTATATTTGAACATTAATATTTGAATATTTTTAACGTCAATAAACCTAATAATATGTTAGTTCTACATTTTTGAAAATTTTTTATTACAAATTATTTTTGTATAATTGTTTCAAATTAAAGTTTCAAACCATGTGTTATAGAATATAATTATCAAATGAATGTGTGAGAAATTATTTGACATTAAGGAATTTGTAGGTATTTAATGTATTTCATTGTAGGAAATGTATTTATATTTTATTCATTAGTGTTTAATTAATCAACGGTTTAAAAAAAATATCATATAAATTTTAGAAAACATTGGAACTAATTGATTATATAAAAACCTGCAAACTTATTATTATAAACTTAATTATAATATTTATAATTGTACACATATTTGTTTATTGATTTATATTAATGTATTCATGATGACTTTGTATTTTTATGAATTAAAATACCTGAGAAACACAAATAGGTTCTTCTCTATTTATTATCATTTCACGATTGTAGGTTATTATATATATACATTCATTTTTTATATCGTTCCATTTCTATGATTTTTTATATTATACTAAAATTGGACATCTTTTCATGTTGTCATATTATTACATATATATATATATATATATATATATATATATATATATATATATATATATATATATATATATATATATATATATATATATATATATATATATATATATATATATATATATATATATATATAATATTCATCAATAAAATAATTATACTTTTCTAATTATATTAGTTAGACACCCGACGACGAAATCCAATCAAACAATTATATAGAATATTACAAATAAGAACATACATCTTCAACATATTGTAACAAATAAATTAAAATTTAATCATTTTTTTCTCTTGGATCTAAATGTATAACACATATATTTTATTGAAATATTTATCAATAAAATAATTATACTTTTCTAATTATATTAGTTACACACCCGACGACGAAATTCAATCAAACAATTATATAGAATGTTACAAAATAAGAACATACATTTTCAACATATTGTAACAAATAAATTGAAATAGAATCATTTTTTTTTCTTGGATCTAAATGTATAACATAAACATTTTATTGAAATCTAAAGAAAGTAGAAGGAAAAAAAGAAGTGAATACAAATTTTACAAAAAAAAACTAAAATAACTTATAGCATTTTAAAATCTTGATTGTCGTACCCGTCTTTAGTTCTTCCCAATACACAACTATTTCTTTTAGATACTAGATGGCTATATATCTCTTGGATCTTCTTTTCCATCTTCATACACTTTAGATAACAATAACAAAAATATGAGAAGAAAATACATGCAACAAAACATGAAAATAATGTTTTTATATAGGGATAAATATTTCATTAAATAAGCAATTAATTGGAAAAAGTTGAAAAAGTGGAAGTTTCAAATGAATATGGTGCAAGAATGAGACCTATATTGAACCATATTCTTTTGGATGGCTTTATTATTATAGTTACTAGATGACTATAGATCTCTTGCATATTCTTTTCCATCTTCAGACACTTTAGATAACAATAACAAAAATATGAGAAGAAAATACATGCAACAAAACATGAAAATAATTTTTTTATACATGGATAAATATTTCATTAACTAAGGAATTAATTGGAAAAAGTTGAAAAGGTGGAAGTTTCAAATGAATATGGTGCAAGAATAAGACCTATCTTGAACCATATTCATTTAGATGCCTCTATTATAATAGTTATATATATATATATATATATATATATATATATATATATATATATATATATATATATATATATATATATATATATATATATATATATATATATATATATATATATATATATATATATATATATATATATATATATATATATATATATATATATATATATATATATATATATATATATATATATATATATATATAGATATTAGGCGTCTACCTGCGCAATGCGTGAGAGTAAAGTATATAATAAAAATGTTGGTCGGTTACGTGAACTTTAAAACTTTATATTCAATCTAAACATATAATACTAAATATAAATTATTATCATAATATATATCATGTATTAATAATAATACTTGCATCTAAAACTTGAAAAAAGTTACACAATAACCCTTTTGAATTTAATTATATATATATATATATATATATATATATATATATATATATATATATATATATATATATATATATATATATATATATATATATATATATATATATATATATATATATATAATGAGTTTTTATTTGTTTTCTTCTTATCCCTATGTTGAGATAATTGTAATTAAATTGTTTTGTAATTACCAGTTAATCATCACTTCAAATTGAAAATATAAACTTTAATTGAAAATAGGTTATGTAATCATAGAGTTTCATGTGACTGATCTTTTGGTTTTGATTTTAGTTTAATTTTAATATTTAGGAGTTATATTTGGATTTAGTTATATAATTAAGATTTTAAATTTTTGAAGATGAAAATAATAAAAATAAAATAAGTTTGTTATTTTTACATTACGCTAATGACTAAGCTTATAGATTAATCTATTTAAAAGTAAAAACCATATAAAATAAAAAATTTAACGTGAGGAAAATAATATAATTTTTAAACACTCTCATTAATGGTTTACACTAATGAAATTTAGTCACCCATTTATCAACAATATCTCTTCTTATTATATTTATTAACCATGAAAGCTATATATACAACAATTACTTTTTATAAGTAAGTTAAAATAAAACAAACAATTAAATAAAATTATCTCAAAATACAAATGAATACGACATCATTGTGCTAAAAATTAAAATAGAAACTTGAATGACCAAACACGATGACAGTATATAACTATAAAAGTATGAATACAAAGTTTCTTCTAAGATAATGGGGAAAAATCATACACGAATAATATTATATCCAAAATTTAAGTCATTTTTCATACACTCTAGATAACAAAATTTGAAAAAAGTGAAACGAATGTGTCAGTAACTAAAAAGATAAGTGAAGCAACTATGATTTTAATATTTTAATGTTCTTATATAAGTAAAACCTATTAATTAATCAATCAATCAAGTCAATTATATCATTAATTTATCATAAGTTTAAGATTTTAAGTTTTTCAAGATGAAAATAATAAAAATGAAATAATTTTTTTATTTTACATTAAGTTAATGACTAAGCATATAAATGAATAAATTTAAAAGTAAAAACTATGAAAAATAAAATTTTCAACATGACTAAAATAAGATAATTTTTAAATATCCACATGAATTATTTTCACTAATGAAATTTCGTCGCACGTTCGTCAACGACTTATCTGAAAGGTTTTCTGCAAACCATGAACTAAATAACCTAAGTTCACATGCAACCTATAAGGATCTATGTTTTCTTCTAATTGAACATATAACAAAACCTAAAGGCCATAAGAAAATTAACTAAAAGAATAAAACTAGAAAAACCAACCTTTTAGAATTTTCTGGAAGCTGAGCAGCAAAAATATCCTGCCTCAAATGAAAGTCACACCCCAGCAGAGAGGAGAGGAGATCGAAAATCCAGAGAGAGTGGGTGAAAAAATGGCGGCTCAATTAGGGTTCCAGGGAGCCCTATTTATAGTTACAGGATGACCAGTTGATAAGCCTTAAGGATAAACCTTTTTGAATTCAAATAAGATAAACCTTTTATCTTATAATTCAAAACCCTAATTATCCTTTATATATATATATATATATTAATTTCGAAATATATATATATATATATATATATATATATATATATATATATATATATATATATATATATATATATCCATATATATATTTTCGAAATTCAACTAGTCACTGACACACTGTCACTTATTCAACTATTGAATAATTACAGTTTCAGTCCCTGCACCTTTAATTAATCAATTAATCCCCAAATTAAATCCAATTAATTCTGGATTAATTCCTAATTAATTAATATAGTTTCTAATTAATATATTATCACTTTAATATATTAATAAACCATATATTTAATTCCTGTTGATTTATTAATCCCATAATAAATCAACCTCTCTCTCTACCGAATTTCCTACCAAACCTCCAGCCATGAGGGCAACCCAAATGGACTGTGCTTCTATTAATTAGGTAAATACTAATTATTAGTCATGGCTTAGACACCTAATCCAACAGTCTCCCACTTGGATAAGTCTATGACTATAATTACCAATTTAGCCTCTAATTAACCAGCACTTGTAGCTTCCTAGAAACCAATGCCAAACTCTGATCTAATCAGTCCTGTCCATAGATAAGTGATCAGATGATCCTCCGTCCAACAAGATATTTTCAGACTCAAGACATGGATAAAATCAATCCGGTCTGATTCTCTGTTCCTCGATTTCCGATTTGCATATGACTCTTGACTACCAATTTAGTCCCGGTTGGCCAACCATTTTAGTCAACTTCAAAATCATCGAGAAGCCTACAGATATCTGTTCCCCGTTAGGGTCAAGGGACGAATAAGCTTTGACTCATATACTTATGTCTTTTACAAGACAAATCATTCACAACAGCACGTTTTATAACACCGAGTTACCGATGCATTTTCGTACTATCAATGAACAACCGCTTAGCAAATCGTAACTCATATGTCTTAGCTTAAAGATCAAAAGATATTATCGTCTCAACATTGCTCGTGATAAAATCCATGAAGCAATCTATTGAGCGCGGGTTTATCCAATACTCAAATCTCCATTTCCAAGTACTCACGAATGGTGCAGCAATCCAATTGCAATGTCTAAATCCTTAGACAATCTATTACCAATTCATGACAGTCTTGCTTCACACTTACTCCCTTAAAGTGTAATCGACTGTGGATATTTGAATAATCCAATTATTCAGGAAGTAAAACATGAAAAATGAAACACAATGATAAAGTATTGACAAGAGTAGTAAACCATAATAAATCTCTATTATTAAATCACAAGAGTCAAATACAATACATTTTTACAAGTTTCGAAACCTATCTAATTACAAAAACTTATATCATCTCTTAATCCAATGCTCCTAGCATGTTGATTATGCTTAATCCTACTCAGAGCCTTTGTCAAGGGATCTGCAGGATTATCTTCCGATGATACCCTCTTTACAAGGAGGTGACCTTCTTCTACCCTATGTCTTATGTAGTGGTACTTTCTGGCGATATGTCTGGACTTTCCATGGTCTCGCGGTTCCTTTGTCAAGGCGACCGCACCTTCGTTATCGCAGAACAGTTCCAAGGGCTCCTGAATGCTCGGGACTACTCCAAGGTCACCGATAAAGTTCTTCAGCCAAGCCGCTTCCTTTGACGCTTCACTTGCTGCTATGTACTCTGATTCGCACGTAGAATCAGCCACTGTTTCTTGCTTGGAACTTTTCCAAGTCACTGCTCCACCGTTCAAAAGGAATACCCAGCCCGACTGAGACCGACCACTGTCTCTATCCGTCTGAAAGCTGGCATCTGTATATCCTTCAACTCTCAAGGTATCACTGTCACCGAGGACTAACACCATGTTCTTGGTCCTTCGCAGGTACTTGAGTATATTTTTCACAGCTATCCAATGCGCCCTTCCAGGGTTACCCTGGTACCGACTGACCATGCTCAAGGCAAAAGCCACGTCAGGGCGAGTACACGTCATAGCGTACATGATCAATCCCACAGCCGAAGCGTATGGTACTCGACTCATCTCAGCTATTTCCTCATCTGTACTCGGACTTTGAGTCTTACTCAGTTTCGCATTATTTTGGATAGGTAGCTCTCCCTTCTTGGAATTTTCCATACTAAACTTCTTTAGTACCTTTTCCAAGTATGTACCCTGACTAAGTCCAATTAGTCTTTTCTTCCTATCTCTCAATATTCTTATCCCAAGAATATAGGCAGCTTCTCCTAGGCTCTTCATGGCGAAACATTTCCCAAGCCAAGCCTTGACATCTTGCAAGGTTGGAATATCGTTTCCCATGAGCAGTATGTCATCGACATACAGCACCAGAAAGGTGACTATACTCCCACTAGCCTTGACATATACGCAGGACTCATCCTCGCTCCTAGAGAAACCAAACTCTTTGACTTTCTCATGGAAACAAAGATTCCAGCTGCGAGAAGCTTGCTTCAATCCGTAGATTGATCGCTCAAGCTTACACACCTTATTAGGATACTTTGCATCGACAAAACCCTCTGGCTGATTCAAGTAAACATCCTCAGTCAACTTCCCGTTAAGGAAAGCGGTTTTGACGTCCATCTGCCAAATTTCATAGTCATGAAATGCAGCTATAGCCAGCATAATCCTAATAGACTTTATCTTGGCTACTGGTGAGAAGGTCTCGTCATAATCAACCCCTGGGGTTTGAGTAAAGCCCTTCGCAACCAGTCTTGCCTTGAAAGTGTGTACCTTTCCGTCCATGTCGGTCTTCTTCTTGAAGATCCATTTGCACCCGACTGTCTTTCGACCCGGTACGTTGTCAACCAAGTTCCAAACTTGATTGTCATACATGGACTTGATCTCGCTATCCATGGCCTCTTTCCACTTGGCAGACTCAGGGCCCGCCACTGCTTCCTGGTAGTTAGCTGGTCCATCCAAATTTATCAGTGTCCTATCACTGACAAACGTGTCCCCATCCGAAGTTATATGGAAACCATAAAACTCGGGTGGCATGCTAACCCTACCAGAACCCCTAAGAGGTAAGGATACATCTGTCGGACCAACAGGAACTTCTTCCTCATGTTGGTTGCTAGTTTCTCCTAAGGTTGCGTCATCTGATGACTCTTGAATTTCTTCCAGATCAATGGTGCTCCCACTGTCCTCTTTGAATACGAGCTCTCTCTCGAAAGACCGCTCGTCTAGCTACAAAGACCACGTCCTCGCTCGGTCTGTAGAATAGATATCCAAAGGACTGTTTGGGATAACCAATGAAGAAACACCTTTCGCTTCTATCTGTGAGTTTGTCTTGAGTCTCTCGTCTAACGAAAGCCTCACAACCCCAGACCTTGATATGTGCCAACGAGGGGGCTTTCCCCGTCCACATCTCATGAGGTGTTTTTGCAACCTTCTTAGTTGGGACAAGATTGAGGATATGGGCGGCAGTCTCCAAGGCATACCCCCAGAAGTGAATGGGAAGTGAAGCTCGACTCATCATGGAACGAACCATGTCCAACAGGGTTCGGTTGCGCCTCTCTGCAACACCGTTCAACTGTGGTGTCCTGGGAGGTGTCAACTGCGAAACTATTCCGCATTCCTTTAGATAGTCTAGGAACTCGATACTTAGATACTCTCCGCCTCTGTCGGATCTGAGCATCTTTATCTTCCTGCCTAATTGATTTTCTACTTCGTTCTTAAACTCTTTGAACTTTTCAAAGGTGTCCGACTTGTGCTTGATTAAGTAGATATAACTGTATCTACTAAAATCGTCGGTAAAAGTCACGTAGAACCGCGTGCCATCCTTTGTGGTTGATCTGAATGGACCACACACATCCGTGTGAATGATGTCCAATAGACCCTCACCTCTTTCAAAAGACCCTTTGAAAGGTGATTTAGTCATCTTGCCCAACAGACAAGATTCGCATACATCATCTGACTGGAGGTCGAATGATTCCAACACTCCATCCTTTTGGAGTTGGGCGATGCGTTTCTTGCTGATGTGCCCGAGCCGACTACGCCACAGACATGCCTTTTCCACATCACTAGTAGAATCAATATAATTTACACTATGTCCTAGATTGTCAACACATTTCACAGTTTCATACACACCATCACAAGGATAAGCAGTAAAATTCAAAATACCATTTTTGAAAACAGAAATAGATCCAATATTATTATCAAAAGAAAAATGAAATCCTTGTCTGAATAATGCGTGAAATGAAATAATATTCCTTGTCATTTCTGGCGAATAGCAACAATCTAATAAATCTATACAAACTTCACTACTAAGCACTAAACTGTAAACGCCAATCTTGGTAACAGGGGACGATCTCCTATTGCCCATGATCAAGTTCAGTCTACCGTGCTCCACCTCCCTGCTTTCCTTTAGGCCCTGCAGATCAGAACAAATGTGAAAACCACATCCTGTATCAAGGACCCAAGAATTAGAAGATGGTGAGTTTTTAGAGATAGTGTATATACCTGCTGTCGATGGCTTTACTTTGCCATCCTTGACATCCTGCAAGTATTTGGGGCAGCTTCTCTTCCAATGGCCCTTCTCTTTGTAGTAAAAACAGTTGGCTTCATCGGGGTTGGCCACACAAGGAATATGGGAAGTCTTGGTTCTCGAGCCATTACTGGATGACCCGACCTGAACCTTTTCCCTCCAATTTTGCTTAGGAGTGCCCTTCCTTTTCTTTCCTTTGCCACTTCCAATGGCTAGGACGGGCTGATTAACCGAGGGTACACTTTTACCCTTCATCCCGTCTTCAGCAACTCGAAGCATGCGATGCAACTCAGTCACGTTAGCCTGATTGTTGTTCAAATGATAAGCCAGCCTGAACTGGTCATAAGAACTCGGTAAGGAGTTAAGCACTATGTCAACGGCCAACTCCTCCGGTACAGGCATCGCAAGCTTTCTAAGCCGCTCCACGTAACCTTGCATTCTTTGCACATGGGCGTAGATGGACTCTCCATCTTTAGGTTTGCTGTTCGTGAAGTCCTTGACCACTTCGCACCTTTCGATGCGCTCTTGCTTACGGAACTTTTCCGCAAGCTCACGGTGCATCTCATAGGGCCAGTAGTCTTCGTATATTCTCTGCAATTCGGGGTTCATTGTGGCAATCATGATGCATGCCACTTTGGTCGCATCATCAGAATGTTTTTGGTACGAGGCAATTTCCTCGGGAGTAGCAGTTTCGGGGTCGACATCGACAAGCTCGGTCTCGAGAACATACTCTTTGTTCTCATACCTCAGAGCCATCTTGATGTTTCTAATCCAGTCATTGTAGTTTGTCCCGTTCAATTGAACCTTGGAACACAGTGAGAGGATTGAGGGAACACTGGAGTTTGAGTGGGGAGCGGTTTGATCAGCAGAAGACATCTATAAAAGAAGGTAAGTTTAATTAGATACTTGTCGGTCCTTATAATAACCCAATATAAAATAAGGCTAGGATCCAACTATAACAATTTGCAACATAGAAGAGGGATGCCGTAATCTATAAGCAAATTTTATAAAGGTAGGCGAATGACGATTCAGCCGATTCCACCGCGGAAAAATAATCTTATTATAAATGGAATTCCTAGTTTCTTTTGAGATTTATTGAACTGTTCAATAGCATGTTTTAATCTCGGATATGCCCCACCGTTTGTGACTGGGATGCCGAGGATCACAAACCGGGTGTGAATAACCATGCAAATTAGCTTGGTACTCTCGGGGTCCATTATCATCTCAAATTGATGTGCCGGTAAACCACACACGCTCCATCAACAATGATAACACCCGAGACACCTATTGCCACTCTTTATGAACCCCCATTGGTGTGCCGGTAAACCACACACGCTCCACCAACGTTTCATAAAGTGCAATGTGCAATTTCATGGGTTAGCATCAAATTCACATTTTTCCTAAAGTAACTAGATTGGGATTTTGTGTAAAGGTTCTAGTACTTTGATCATTATACTTTTAATGATTTAGTGGTTCTGTCAAAACCGTTTGGCTAACGACCCTCCACTGATCAGGCGAGCGGTGGGTGAGAGTGTTCACCCATTAGACTACCATTTTATAGGCAGTCTCCTTATACCCACTTTATAGACCAGCTTCGTGAATGAGGCCTACTATTGAATTGACTAACCAAATTTATCTCATATATATAATATTAACTTTTAATAACATATATAAGATATATTTTAAAACCCTTTAAAATATTCAAGGTTTATCTTTTAATTTTACCAAATTTAACAATTAAATTTTAAATTAAATTAAACCTTAAAAAACGATTTAATCAATTTTAATTACCAATTAATTAAATTAATTAAATCTAAATATTTTAAACATTTTAAAATATTTTTCTGGATTTTTCTATTAATTTTCGAAAACTTAAAATTAATTAAATCCCTTTTGAATTATCTTTTAATTAACAATTAATTAAATTAATTCAAATGAAGATAGGTTTATCCAAATTAATCAAATTAATTAAAACCTATCCTAAAC
This sequence comes from Cichorium intybus, assembly GCA_023525715.1. Taxonomy (NCBI): domain Eukaryota; kingdom Viridiplantae; phylum Streptophyta; class Magnoliopsida; order Asterales; family Asteraceae; genus Cichorium; species Cichorium intybus. Next base: position 125,532,585 of record CM042012.1, on the reverse strand, counting down.
CCCCTAAAAATCGAATTCAAATAATGGGGTTTAAGGTTATCTATTTAATTAACAAATAAAGTTACCAAAAATAGAAAACCTTCTAAAACCCTAATTACAAATTTCGCAATTAGGCAAGGGGGGGATTAGGGTTTCCAAAACCCTAATCCTATAAATCGATCCTGATATATATTAGGGTTTATAGGCTTTAAACCCTAAAACAGTTATAGCAATTCAACAAGAAAACAAAACAGGCTCTGATACCACTGAAAGGTTTTCTGCAAACCATGAACTAAATAACCTAAGTTAACATGCAACCTATAAGGATCTATGTTTTCTTCTAATTGAACATATAACAAAACCTAAAGGCCATAAGAAAATTAACTAAAAGAATAAAACTAGAAAAACCAACCTTTTAGAATTTTCTGGAAGCTGAGCAGCAAAAATATCCTGCCTCAAATGAAAGTCACACCCAAGCAGAGAGGAGAGGAGATCGAAAATCCAGAGAGAGTGGGTGAAAAAATGGCGGCTCAATTAGGGTTCCAGGGAGCCCTATTTATAGTTACAGGATGACCAGTTGATAAGCCTTAAGGATAAACCTTTTTGAATTCAAATAAGATAAACCTTTTATCTTATAATTCAAAACCCTAATTATCCTTTATATATATATATATATATATATATATATATATATTAATTTCGAAATATATATATATATATATCCATATATATGTTTTCGAAATTCAACTAGTCACTGACACACTGTCACTTATTCAACTATTGAATAATTACAGTTTCAGTCCCTGCACCTTTAATTAATCAATTAATCCCCAAATTAAATCCAATTAATTCTGGATTAATTCCTAATTAATTAATATAGTTTCTAATTAATATATTATCACTTTAATATATTAATAAACCATATATTTAATTCCTGTTGATTTATTAATCCCATAATAAATCAACCTCTCTCTCTACCGAATTTCCTACCAAACCTCCAGCCATGAAGGCAACCCAAATGGACTGTGCTTCTATTAATTAGGTAAATACTAATTATTAGTCATGGCTTAGACACCTAATCCAACATTATCTTCTTATTACATTTATTTAACCATGAAATGTATGTATACAACACTTACTTTTAATATGTAAAGTTGAAAATAAAACAAACAATTATAATAAGATTCTCTCAAAATACAAATAAACATGATTATTGTGCTAAAATTTTAAAATAGAAACATGGAAAACCAAACACGAATTATATAATATTCGTTTAAATACTAAGTATTTAACATTTGTATTAAAAAAACATATTAAACACTTAGAAATTGTATAAAGAGAATATATAGAATTCAACATAAACTTCATGTATAGAAACACTATATATTGCAATAAACATTGATGTCACAAACTAACTTTTCCATCTCTTCATAGGAATTGCAAATCTCTTCAAACACATGTATCTTTTTTGTGAGCAAAACTTATTTATATACTACTAATATAAGTTACAATATGTATAAATGAGGAAAATAAAAAGTCATTACCAATTAATAATCATAACTTAAAAACTCTTGAGTTGTAACTATTAAGTATACATAAGTTAGAAAATTCTTGAATTGTAGTGGGAGTTTCAGATAAATGTGGTGCTAGTATATGAGATATCTTGAATCACATTGATTTAGATGGTCTCTATTATAATATTTATATTTATATTTATATTTATATTTATATTTATTTATATTTATATTTATATTTATTTATATTTATATTTATATAGATATAGATATAGATATAGATATATAGATATATAGATATATATTTACATAATTAACATTACCCTGTTGTTGGAATAGAAGGTTTGTGGACGGTAAAGCTGAACCGAAACTTCTCAAATAGTTACTATTGCAAGCCTTTAAATAACAATTTTCATCCATATACAACTATTTATGTTTTGGAAGGGTTGTACAATGTGCAATAACAACATTAAATTGTTGTGTTTGGATAAATATTGTCATGTACAAGTCACTCCCCTCAATATAAATGTCCGACTATTGATATTCAGATTAACCATGAAAAACTTGTATGGTACAAGCCTCTACCTTGTTTCGAACAAAATATATATCAGTTTCGACGTGCTTTGTACATTGACGTCGAATCGGGTTCTCGGACTGTCAAGATGTTATAATAAACTAAGATCATCGTAGGAACTAGAATATGAAGCTCAAGTTGAAGATTAAAAACCCAACTAGTTTCAGTACTCCTTTATATTTGGCCTCAATGTTGGAGCAAAAGATAGTGGTTTGCCATTTTGAGGACCATGATAGAAGATTAATGTCATGAAAGATGCAATACTACAAGAAAATTTGGTGTTTGCCCACATACACATTATGTCTTGGTAGAAGCAGTGTATGTGTTGGTAATTGTCTTTACACACACATAAATTAAGTTTTAACATATGTTAGCTTAGGACTTTAGATATAGATCTTTGCCAACACATAGGTAATGTGTTGGTGTAGAATAAACTATACATACACATGCATGTGTGTCTAAAACCAATAATTATGTGTAGGTAGAAGTCTTATACATTGTTACGAAGACGATGGCGTGACTGATGACATTGACGGTGACGTGTAGGATGACATGGACTACAAGGATGACATGGATGATGATGTGTCAAATGACGTGGTATGCCCCTACAAAATTGTTGGTGACACGTGTCTTAAAATATGTGTAGGTAAAAGTTACCGTATGTGTAGGTAAAATTGGTAGATGTGTAGATATCGGTTTTTGTTATGAGTAGGAAATGATATACATGTGCTAGTGAAATTATAGTTATTTGTGGACATAAACCATGATATATGTAGGTAATAATGTTCAACTATTTACAAATAAATACAAAGTTGCTGGTGTAAATACGAACATCTGTAGGAAAAATACCATTTCTAATTAAAAACATTATATCATAATAGTCCAAACCTTCAATTAAAAATACAAGTAATAACATTGAAATACTTATAAAATAACAAAAGTAGAAAACTAGTTTTAACTAGCTAAGAGTATAATGAAAATACTAAACAATCTTCAATGTTTAATCCATATGATCAGACCCATCAACATTTTCACCATGAGATTCCCCGATGGAGTGAGACAACAACAAAGTCCACCTTATTATATATTACAAAACACAACATACTCTTTATCAAATATTCTATATCTAACTACAATATTCTAATAAATAATGAAGTCGGCTAGCTACATAAAATATAAATCCCAACCCTAAAATGGTGAGAACCTTCCAATACTCGCTATGGATCTTCCTTCATTATGTCTGCCACACCAAAAACAAATATAAAGAATCGATAAGTAATTTACATATAATTCTCACTCATTTTACCCTTATCATCCAAATCCTTGACATGCATTGTAACGATGGGAGTGATATTCTCATTAACAGAAATATATTCCCTAATATGATATCCTAACCGATATGAGAAACAAGTGAACCGTGAGGGCGAAGAGAGCCAAAAGAGAAAACATTCTGAAACAAAAACAGAATCTCATAATTCTGAATTCATAAGTTGAACAGTATCCCACTCGTAGTGCCAATCAGCCAAAATTAAAGCCAATGCGTATCCGAAATCCATTCGGTAGTCGTAAGTCGCTACTCGCAAATCCAGATAACCAGAAATTCAAATAAATCGACGCGTCTGACTAGCAATTAAGGAACGCGAGATTTATGTGAAATCAAATCAGCTTACCGTTGGAGACGATTAGGAATTGATGCGATCATGCCAGATTTACTGATTCTTCAGCATTTCAGCCATCAATTCAAACCTTGCGTGGCCTTCTTCAAAATCCCAATTCAATATTTATATTATAATTAACGATAATTTCATAAAAGACATTAACTTTTAAAAAAAAATTCGATTTTGACACCGTGTTTTTTTTTCAATTAAGTCACTAAGTTTTTATTTTTTTTTTCAATTAAGACACTAAGTTTTCAATTTTGACCATTTGACCGGTCAACCCGGTAGCCAGCTGACGAGACATGATGACGTGTCAGTCTTTGATGTTGCGACGCTGACGTGACATGCTGACGTGGCACCCTAGTGTCAAAATTGAAACAAAATTGAAAACATAGTGACTTAATTGGAAAAAATTGAAAACTTAGTGTCTTAATTGAAAAAAACAACATAGTGTCAAAATCAATTTTTTTTTAAAAAGTTAGTGTTTTTTTTGAAACTTTTTCTTCATTTTTTAAAAGTATTAATACGTATTTTTATGTGTTTAGAAGTATAAATATATTTTTTTTACAAGTATAAATACGTATTTTTATATTTTTAGAAACATAGATATATTGTCATAAGTATATATACGTATTTATACTTCTAAAGACGTAGAAAACGTATTTATATTTCTAAAGACGTAAAAATATATATTTATACTTCTAAATTAACGAACAAATACTTATTTTTATGTTTTTAGAAATATAAAATACGTTTTTTTTTTGTATATAATCACGTATGGTATCAATCAAAAGCATGTTTATAGTGAAAAAATAGTGAAAACGAACTTAAACCAACATAAATGAACAAACATAAATTATCGAACAAAAATACATATTTTTATGTTTTTAGAAATATAAAATACATTTTTTTGCATATAATCACGTATGGTATCAATCAAAAGCATGTTTATAGTGGAAAAATAGTGAAAACGAACTTAAACCAATATAAACGAACAAACATAAACAAACAAACATAAATTAATGAACAAATACTTATTTTTATGTTTTTAGAAATATAAAATACGTTTGTTTCCATATAATCACATATCTTATCAATCAAACACATGTTTATAATGGAAAAATATCGAGAAAGAGTTTTAAACTCGTTTTATAATACGTATTTTATTGATATATACATGTTTATATGCAGAAAAACGTATTTATATTTTTAAAAGCATAAAAATACATTTATATATATTTATGACAATGTATCTATGTTTCTAAAAATATAAAAATACGTATTTATACTTGTAAAAAAATTTATTTATACTTCTAAAAACATAAAAATACATATTTATACTTTTACAAAATGTAGAAAAAGTTCCAAAAAGACACTAACTTTTTTAAAAAAAATTCGATTTTGACACTGTGTTTTTTTTCAATTAAGACACTAAGTTTTCAATTTTTTCCAATTAAGTCACTATGTTTTCAATTTTGATACTCGTGTGCCACGTCAGCATGCCACGTTAGCGTCGCATCATCAAAGACTGACACGTCATCATGTCACGTCAGCTGGTTACCGGGTTAACCGATCAAATGGTCATAATTGAAACAAAATGGAAAACATAGTGACTTAATTGAAAAAAATTGAAAACTTAGTGACTTAATTGAAAAAAAAACATAGTGTCAAAATCGAATTTTTTTGAAAAGTTAATGTCTCTTATGAAATTTGCCCTATAATTAATGCACACGTTTAATATTTTATGGAAAGGACACATGTCCTAGTCTAATACAAATATGATAAATATTTACCTAGCTAATATAATCAAATTCGTATGATACCGAGATGTTTTTCATACTTAATGGGCGTAATATTATGCATTTGATATGGATATTTATACATTTTTTGGAATGGCCAATATTATTAAAAAGCATACACAAATAGCAAGGAGCTAAAAAAGGCGGGCAAGAGCATAAACAAAACATATTGTTTACAAGAGAAACAAAACTAATTGTTACATAGAAAAGGGGGCAAGAGCATAAACAAAACATATTGTTTACACAGATAAACAAAATAGATTGTTACAGAGAAAAAGGGGAAGAGCAAAAATCTTGCCAAGAACAAATGTCACCATTACTTCTACATTTAAGCCACATAAACACTGTTGACTTAATGATCTCCACCCCTTTTGTAGGATTCACGAATCTCGCCTAGAATAATCGATCATTACGGGTCCGCCATAAACTCCACAAAAGCCCATAACAAATTACAGTTAGCCTGTCCCTCTTCTTTGGGTTCCTGCTCCAATTTGCAGTAAAATTAAGTAACTCTGTTATGTTCAGGATTCGCACCTTATTAATACCACACCACTAAAAAATAAAGTCTATGACTGTAATAGAATATGGACACATCACCAAAATGTGGTTCGCATTAGCCCTGTTGATCGGGTATAACTTTCGGATATTAGTTTAGCAGGTATCGGTTATTATCGACAGGGCTAGTTCGCATCATCTATACCATCAATACAAGAACTGCAGGCACAATTATCAATGTTGATGCCTCTTTTTGCAAGGGCGATTGCAGATGGAATTCTATCTAATTGAGCCCACCAAATGAACGTGATTACCTTAATGGGAATTAGTTTGCACCAATTGATTGGAGAAGGGTTATTTATAACTGTTGTTTTTTACTCAATCTATTTCCTCAAAATGTCGAATCTGTATAAACCGTCGGTCGTTAGATTGCAAGAGATGTAGTCTTCATCAGATTGGAGACGAGTCAGTGCATTGTCTACCAAGAGATTATCAAGATCAGAGGATAAACCAGCAACTATGGGGTTGGATGTCCACTTCCAGTTATTACGCCATTGAGGCCGATTAATCGGCGATTAATCGCTTGGCGGTCTTCAACCGATTACGATTAGGCCTAATCGACCAGCTTGACGGTTTACTGCAAATATCGGTCAAATATCGGTCTTGACAGTCCGTGGCAGCCAATTAATCGGTCTTGGCGGTCACTTTTTTATTTTTTTATTTTTTTATTTTTTATTTTTTATTTTTTATTTTTAAATGACGACACAAACACTCTTTAATAACTCAAAGAACTAAAAAAAATCAAAACTAAAGAATGAAAATAAACAAATGTATAATCTTTGATGTGTATCTCTGTATAAAATGTATAATAACTCAAAGCCCACCAAATGAACATGATTACCTTAATGAGAATGAGTTTGCACCAATTAATTGGAGAAGGGTTATTTATAAATGTTGTTTTTGACTCACTCTATTTCCTCAAAATGTCGAATCTGTATAAACCGTCAGTCGTTAGATTGCAAGAGATGTGGTCTTCACCTGACTGGAGACGAGTCAGTGTAGTGTCCGCCAAGAGATTATCAAGATCAGAGGTAAACCAGCAACTATGGGGTTGGATGTCCACTTCCGATTATTACGAGTGTTGCAAAAATCGGCCTTGGCGGCCAATTAATTGGCGATTAATCGCTTGACATTCTTCAACCGATTACGGTTAAGCCTAATCGGTCAGCTTGTCGGTTTGCTGCAAATATCAGTCTTAGCGGTCCTTGGCGGCCAATTAATCGGTCTTGGCAGTCATTTTTTTATTTTTTATATTTTTTAATTTTTAAATGATGACACAAACACTCTTTAATAACTCAAAAGTAAGGGTGAACATAATAACCGAAAAACTGAACCATGACAGATATAACCGACATAACCGAACCATTAATAAAAAGGTGGTGCGATTTATGATTTTTATTAACCGAATCATAATGGTTCGGTTTTGGTTTTTTTATAAAACCAAACCGTGTATAACCGAATCGAACCAATTAATAAATATATATTTGAAAAATATTATATATATATATATATATATATATATATATATATATATATATATATATATATATATATATATATATATATATATATATATATATATATATATATATATATATATATATATATATATATATATATATATATATATTAATTATAATTTATAAGTTCTTAATTTAATAAGAAATTTTAAATCGAGGCTCGGTAGATACACATTACTCATTAGGAAATTAATAAGTCTATAAAAACTAAAAAAAAAACTAATTTGAATATAATGTTAAAGGTAGAATTTCAGTCTTGAAAAATAATAATAAAAACTCTAGAAATTTTTTATAGACCTGCCGCAACTTGTTCCGCCTTGCTTCGCCATTGACAATTTACATTATTAACCCTAGAAATTTTGATAAACGAAACTTTAAATTTTTATGTAATTATGGTTAACCATTATTAACCATTAATTAAAACAATTAACCGATTAAAATCGTTAACCATAATCAATATTAACCATAACCAATGGCTACTAAAATGTATTAACCGATTGTAATGGTCATGGTTCGGTTTTGGCCACTAATCGAACCAAACCGCCCCATTCACACCCCTACTCAAAAAAACTGAAAAAAATCAAAATTAAAGAACGAAAATAAACTAATGTATAATCTTTGGTGTGTATCTCTGTATAAAACGAATCAAAGTTTGCTATTTTGTCATAGTTGTATGTTTTTAAATAAATTTATTTATAATTTAGAATCCCCGATTAATCCATGATTAATCTCCGATTAATCCTTTAACCCCACTCGACCGCCAAGCTACCATCAAGCGATTTTTACAATCTTGGTTATTACCATTCGTGTTTATTCTTTCAGCCACCATACAGGACTTCTTTCTATCTAACTCATAGAGCCTTGGATATAATGTTTTTAGTTTCTCCGATCCAACCCAAGTATCATGCGAAAATTAGGTGTTGTTGCCATTTTTAACAATTTGTCAAAATATGTCATTGAATCTAAATCTCATTGTCTCAATGTATTTTTTCACTCCAGCAGTGTTGTTCCACACACCAGTAATTTGCTTTTTAGCAAGGTAATCAACTAGTTTTTTCTTTAAGTTATGAATACACGTAATCACTTTGGCCCATAGTGACGTGGATTCGGTATTGAGCCTCTATGACAATGAGAGCAATATTAAGCGCACGAATCCACCCCACCCCTAGTCCACCGTTATCTTTAGAGGCTATTACTTTATCCCAAGAGACCCAATGGATTTGTTCTTATTTGCATTAACTCCCCATAGAAATTTTCTTCTACTCTTTTCTAGTTCTTCAATGACACCAATGGGGGCTCGAAATAGTGATACGTAGTATGTGGGGAGATTGCCTAAGACTGCCTTGATGAGAGTTAGATATCCGCCAAATGAGAGGATTTTGGATTTCCAACGAGAGAGCTTGGAATGAAACTTTTCTATAATGGGTTTCTAATACTTCTTCAAATTTAAATTCGCTCCAACCGGGACTCCAAGATAGCTGAATGGTAAGGAACCAGCATCACGTCCTAAGATTTTGGCCCACTGAGAGGTTTCCTTAATAGAGGCACCAACACCAAACACCTTTGATTTGTGAAAATTGGCCTTCAATCCCGAGGATACCTGAAAACATTTAAGAATAGATGAAAGATTTTATAGATTAGAGCAGGACCATTCTCCGATGAACAGTGCATCATCGGCATAAAACGGAAGAGATAATAATGGCCCGTTCCCAGGAACTTTGAATCCTTTGAAAATTCCTTTGTCCACTGCGGTTTTCATCACTACGTTCAGCCCTTCCATCACAATTATGAACAAAAAGGAAGAGAGTGGATCTCCCTGTCTAACACCTTTAGTGATGTTGAATTCGTCGGTTAGAGAGCCATTGACTACCACCGAAGCCCGTGAGGAGGACAAGCATCCACGAATCCATGATCTCAATTTTGCACCGAAACCCATTTGAGAGAGAATCGAGTCCAAGTACTCCCAACTTAATGAGTCAAACGCTTTGTCAAAATCCACCTTGAATAAGAGAATTTGCTTCTTGACACACTTGGCACAACCACAAGCCATTGACAATTAAAGGTCCATCTAGGATGCTACGATGGTTTTTTTTCGATTTAATAAAGACATAATAATTTAATAGGGTAAGCCATAACACTCCACTTAATGTATTAATACAATAACTTTTTACCTACTTGTCCTTCTACTTTTTTAACGTCAACTTCTTCATGTTAAAATCGATAAATATTGTGAAATTCGTTTTTTAATAAAATGATGAAATAGACATTTAGTCTCATTTAGATGGTTTGTTCTATTTTAGAAAATAAATAAAACTAATGTATACAAATATTTATCTAAAGCAACATTATTAATTGTTCAACCACTTTACCTATTGCGGGAAAAATGTTACATGTGATTAATGCTTAAAATAGATTAAGTTAGAATTTATCTTCAAGTATTGTAACTGCAGCATCTGACCTATCCAAGAAAAGTTCAAGTTTCAAGCACCGTAGAAATGGCTCTTGAACACCGTGTATCTCTCACCGGGGACAACAATTACGTTCACTAGCATCATAGATGATATACCGACACTGCAGAGGTGCTACCTGGTTACTAGGCCAAAAAATTATCAAACACTATAATTATGCAAAAAATCCCATTACACATTCATTTTCTCTAAGCATGCTTCAATCAAGTAGAAAAACCGTTTTGCAGAATGTTAGTCTTCCATATTATTTTTTTTCTCTACTTTTTGAAGTAATCATCACGAAATATCATGAAAGTGCATCTTTTGGTAAGTTGGGCATGTACTTGAAGATGAGAAAAAATGATTGACAGGAAGTTTAGATATGAGACATTGTTTTAAGTGTACTGAAACTCAAGTGTATTTGGATTTTGGAAGATTTGTCTTTTATAAATGAGCAGTTTGAATTACAATATTAAAATTGAGCCGTAGACTAAATTTTATGTAAAAAATTGACAGACAAGATGCCAAGAACTTAATGAGTAGCATTCCTTCAAATTTGACAAAGTTGGGCTATCTAGAATAATTGTAAGTTACAATTTCTGCCTTGTTCTTGATCTTTAATGAATGTATGTCGTTTTGACCATAAACTTTATGGGCCGTTGACTATAGATGAATCTATGGTAATGCATTTACGAGTCCAATTCCTGATTTTATCGGATGCCCGATCTTAGTGATCAAGTAACAAAATGTTATATTTTCTTCACTTTTATATATATATATATATATATATATATATATATATATATATATATATATATATATATATATATATATATATATATATATATATATATATATATATATATATATATATATATATATATATATATATATATATATATATATATGGAGAGGTTAAAATGAGAAGGATTAAAAGGTTGAGAATGTGATAATGATTCTGGACCAATCATTTTATAGGGATATTATAATAATTTAACAATATGTCTAATTAATTAAAAATCCTAAATAATTATGTTTTCCTATAATCATGAGATTAATTTATTCAGTTTCCATGATTATAGAGATTACGATTGCTGTTACCTAAAATAAAGGAATTAATTGATTTTTTTGTTATTTTATTAATAGAATATTAAAAAAATATTTTTATCAATTCTTTTGTCAAAATTCGAAATTTTAATAGTTTGATTTTCTTTTTCACGGTTTCAATCATGAATGAATAGAATTTGTTTTTTTAATTTTAGTGATTTAATTTTTAACTGTATTTTTATGGATATTATATAAAATTCTGTTGTAATCATCAATGAATAAAATATACATAAAAATGAACAAAATTCTGTTGTAATCATAAATGAATAAGCATGCAATGATATGTAAATATACATATAATCGTAAGTGAATACAAATCTAATCATACAAATGAATACATATTTAATCATTCGTGAATACACCATTGTTCTTAAATAAATACACATTTAACCATAAAATGAGTACACTGATGCTGTAGTCTTATTCGTTATTCTTGTTTATACCATCACATAAAAAACAAAAATAAGGCACCCATGAATATGATCATTGTTATTCTTGGATTCACACCTGTAAAATCAAGACTAATGATTAGAAACTATTATAATTATTATAATCGTTGATGATTAACAATAGAGTTTATATGTTCACGTTTTAATGATTAATTGAAATTGGTTGTTATAGTGTTAATCATCAATGATTAACATTGTTCATCATCGATGATTATTGCAATGGCTGTTATAGTGTCTGTTATAGTGTTAGTTACTGTGTTAATCATGGATGATTATTATTACAATAAAAATTAATAAGAACGTGAGTGTTAATCATTGATGATTAAAACATGCAAAGTCATCAATAAAATGTAAATTGATCAGAACATGAGTTTTAATCGTTGATGATTAAAATATGATTAAAGGTACAACTTAACTCAAATGTATTACATTGCATGTTTTTATTCATAAATGGATGTTCTAATCATAAATGATTATGGGCATTTTAAAATATAAGTAATATTTTCACGTATGAATAGAACCTAAAACTCATCAGTAAAATAAAGCCTTGTAAAAGCCATCTATTTGAATTTATTTCCTAGTTGAATTATTAAAAGCCATCTATTTGAAATCTCATACATACGACTTATGATAAGATCCAGCTATGAGCCGGCTAATGCAGCCCAAAAGATAAGTCCAACAAAAGGAGCCTAGCCCGATAAAGTTGGGCCAATCTAATCAACCAACCCAAAAGTTTAAACCTAGCATTCGGGAACAAACTGGAAAGGTACCTTTGTAGCCTTCGAAGATGCATCTTCTCCAGTGGATTCCTTCACCCGTCGGAACTTCCATCCCTGCCACCGCCCTTATCATCGGCCACCACAGCAATCCCTCAGACTAAGTACACGCTACACACACGTGGATCGGGACCCACAGGTCCGACCACCGTCCTCCTCAGGAGACATTTTCGTCTCCAATTTGCTTCTCACCGCTGCTTTAGCTTCACCCTTCCTTCCTGACTCTCTCTCTCGATTAGAACTTTTGCATCAGAACCAAACACCGTGTTTACTTTTAGATAACAGTTAACAAAAAATCGATTTTACCTCGAAATGGATTTTTTCTGCAAATGGTTCCATTTAGGGTGCCTCTGGTCCTCCTCAAGAGACATTTTCGTCTTCTCCTCTTTCTAAAACCACTCACTCTACGATTGCTCTGGAGTTCTTACAATATTGGCAACTATACGTCATTGATGAAGAAATATTCAGATGACATTCGCTGTAGGTAATTGGCGATTAATTGGTTATCTAGATGAAAGTAGTGGTTGGCTGTGGGAAGGGTTACCGTGAAGGTGGAGGTGTGTGAAGCCTGGTGGTGGTTGCAAATGTTGTGAATGACAGTTGGACAAAGGGAGGCGTAGAGAAGGCAGGGCTGGTGGTTGCGATGTCATCAAGAAGATGGAGTCGTCAGTAACCCTAATCGAGGGACAGAAAGAGAGAGAGAGAGAGTGAGATGAATATGAAATCTTTTATTTGCTAATTGATTGTGAATAGAATCATCGGTTAGCTAAATTAAAGGAATCAATATGATATTGGAATTACCAATACACCCTTACCGGGTTTTATGAAATATATTAGGTGATTTTGTATTTAAATAAAAAACAATTACCAAATTAATCTAAACCATAGATCTTGAAAAATAAATGGTCCAGATTCTTTCTCACTTTCTCAACCTTTTAACCCTCCTCAATATATATATATATATATATATATATATATATATATATATATATATATATATATATATATATATATATATATATATATATATATATATATATATATATATATATATATATATATATATTGTGTTACTTAATATAATTGTAATCTAAAATTTGTTTTTCTTACACAGTCATCTTGAAAACAATTATACATAATTTAAGTCAACTGTAAGTAGATTATTAATCCATCTATCCCAAGAGTCCTTTTAAAAATTCAATGAGAAGATACAATAAGATCTTAATAGTAAAATTAATTTCCTCACATTGGTTGAACTTGCAAGAGATTATGGTGAAGGTATTGGTACCAGCGTTTATTTGTCTGGAAATGGAACAAAATATGAATTTGTGCTTCATAAAGAGGAAGAAAAACTACAAATGGAAATCTTTTGATTCAAATTATTAATGGTTGTTTGGTGGATAAGATGTGTAGTGATTGTTGAACTAAAGGATCTTCCTTTAGTTTTTACATGTCATTCTTGATGTCTGAAACTATCCAATCGTTGCAATTCAATATGGAATTACTAATGGATCACACACCTAATGCAATCATAAAAAACAAATGAAGGATAATTTTTACATGTTCTGGAGAGCTTCTTGACTATGCCACTCGTACAGGGCCATCTCAAGCCGATTTGGGGCCCGGGGCGAAATATAAAATGGGGCCCCTAGCGATAAACTTTTTTATAATAAAAGATGGCGGTAATAATAACAACATTTTATAAAGAGACTACATAGCTTTTTTCAATTATACAATTCATCCTTTTTATATTATATACAAAATTAACATTAATAATAATCTTATATACATTTAGTATTTGTATAAGTGTGATATAAATTATTTATACGTAATTTGTGTACATATTTATAGTAATAAAAGATACTTTTTATATACAATTAACCTTTTAACAAAATTATATTAAATATATTTGAGGTGTTTTGTTAGTTCTTGAATATTTATAAAACTATATTAAATCAAAGGATTGTGTAAAACTGTAAATTATTTTCTTTTTAAAATGTTTTAACTTATGTGAAGCATTCTTTCCCAAAATCAAACATTAGATTACAACCTTAAGTGTAAAAAAAGCACAAAAATTTGAAATCACCGATACCAATAAATTTAATAAAGAATAATAGTAGGAGTAGGTATAACTGATGTGAAGCATTCTTTCCTATTAATAACAGAGATAGAACAAGGGTAGATTTCATAGACAACATACCAACATCAAATGCAATCATAGGCTTCAATGTATTTCTTCTTCCTGAAACATAAGTCCATTAAGAAATGTAAGAAGAAAAACATGAACCCAACCAAAACTGCATATGCTAAAAATAGGTTTGCATTTTTGATGATATTCTCGGTATACCTTCAATTTGAGTTTCTTTGCTCTTTTTGTCACATGACGCTGAGAAAGCTCTCTACTTTGTTGATCCTAATTGCAACAAAAATAAACACACATAAGATAAAAACTTATTAAAAATTCAAATGTTTAGTTTCAAATACACCTTGAGGTAAACTACAATACAGACACATGTATATCATACATATATACATACGTATATAGTATATATAATATGCTTATAAATATATACGCACAAAAAAATAAAATGCAAGTGCAAAGATGGTATTGAACCTGAATAACAGAGAAGAGGCGGAATGCACGATCCTGACCAGTAGATAGAATGTGTCTCCCATTAGCATAGAACCTACAAAACCCCTCCACAAATCAGTCGATTATGGGGAAGGCGTGAAGCACTGAAGCTGTGAGACCGTGAGGCCTGAATAAAAGCAATCAGCTATACTGCTACAGACTATGGTGACCTACCGAGTAACCCAATGAGAATCAAAGCAATCGGAATCCAAAAACCAAAGAATATTATCGGAAAAGGGGAAATCGATTAAAGAGGGAAATGTAGAAATCGAGAATCACCTAAAAAACGGATGAAATTTTCTTGGAACTCTGAAGACTGAAGTGTCCTTTGAGAAACCGATGAAATCATTATTGGATTGGAACTCTGAACCGTATTATGAAGCATGGAAGAAATAGGGCAGGCACGTGAGGCGTGACTTCGTGTTCCCTCCTATAGAGCCGACTCCTCTTTTGGGCTTTAGAGTTGGATTGGGCTACCGATTTTATCAATATTTTAGTAATAATAGCATTTAAAAGGGGGTCCTTTGGCGTTTGGGGGCCTGAGACGGTCGTCCAACTTGCCCAATCCATTGGGCAGGCCTGCACTCGTACCATATATGTAAAATTAATTTAAACTTCTTTTTGCTCTTCCTGTAATTAAACATCACAATATATATGTAAACTTAATTTAAACTTCTTTTTGCTCTTCCTGTAATTAAACATCACAATATATACCTTCAGGAAACAAACATGATTTGGATTAAATTTACAAATACGAAGTTTCAATCACTTTAGCATAAAAAGTCTAAACAATAATCAGAACATATGATTTCGAAACCAAATAGAAAAGCTAAATTATGTTGGATTAGGTGTCTAAGCCATGACTAATAATTTGTATTTACCTAATTAATAGAAGCAAAGTCCATTTGGGTTGCCCTCATAGCTGGAGGTTTGGTAGAAAGTTCGATAGAGAGAAAGGTTGGTTTATTATGGGATTAATAAATCAATAGAAATAAAAGATATGGTTTGTTAATATATTAAAGTGATAATATATTAATTAGAAACTATATTGATTGATTAATAATTAATCAGGAATTAATTAGATTAATTTCTGTGGTATTAATTAGATTAATCAGGAAGTCAGGGATTAAAGACGTACAAATTCAATAGTTGAATTGCGGCGCGTGGCGCGCCAACGTATAGGCCGCGGCGCGCGTACGTATAATCCGGAAAATGGCTGATGACACGCCTAGGTCGTCGTGCGGTCAAAAATAAGAGAAATACCTAACACACACTAGTATAGCGGTAGTCAGGGTCGATCCACAGGAGCTTCGTGGTTAGACTAGATGAGAGATTACCAACTAATAGTGTCACAGCTATAGTCGGAGGATCTGGTTTCTATTTTCCTAATCACTAGCAAATGAAACAATAATCAAACACACCAAAGCCAAGCTAAGCTAAGCACAAATGACCTAGGCACTTTCTGAAATCAGAAGTACATCTCTGAATCAGAAGCAATCAAAGGCATTCAAACTAGCAAAACCAAGCACAGCATAAACTAACCACTAGTTAAAGCCCTATTGAACAGTTACTAGCCACGGTTTAATGCTTACCAAATAACCTAATTAGCTACTGATTTCAGCTAAGAAAAACAGTCCTAACAAGGTCCAAAACACAATTCAAAACATAATCAATCACAAACATCCAAAAACACCGAAATGTTAACATAAAATGTAACCGAATGATTCCATTCACCAAATCTGAATTCCAAATACAAAATCAGTAACCAAATGTTTCTAGAACAGAAACCTAAGTGCTCAAAGTCAGTGGTTGTCACTCCCAAAGGCTCTAGCTACAAAATTACTTTCTACTAAAAATGAAATTAAATCCAAAAACATAAAATACCAATTGTGAGCTTGCTGAAATGAAATCCGCGGCGCGCGTACTTATCTTTTCCCGTTTTCTTCGGCATTTGAATGTGTTCCACCGCCTTAAGCCCGCGTCGCGCAGATCGCAGATCCGCGGCGCGCGTACGAGTTCTCTTGATTTCTCATTCCTTCCCAACTTCTTCCTTTTGCATGCTTTTAGTCCCTGTTTCTATCCTTTTTCTCCAGACAAGTCCTGGCACGAAAAGTGAGAATACCCAGACATATTTGATATAATTTTATCAAGAACAAGGCTCAACAACGCCTAAAATAGTTGATATCACTAGGCGTTGTCAAACACCCCACACTTGTGCCTTGCTTGTCCCCAAGCAAGAGAGTTTTTAACAAATTATAATAAAGAATCAAACAATTTCTGACTGTGTTCAGTTTCAAAGTTTATTGCTCTATGAGTTAGAATGGAATAGTTCGCGAAAACATAATTGAGTTGTTCTTTGGAATTCATGGCTTTCTAGAGAACCCTTGATTACAAACTTTCTGTCCACAATGAAGTGTACTTACTCATTCAGATTCTAAAGGCCATTAAGGAATTGTCCATGTCTTTCGATGTTGTCCGTGTAGCGAGCTTTCAGAAATACCATCCCAGACCAGACGATCTTAGGTGGTAAGGTGCATAAGGCCCACCCATTTTAGACCTACTGGCTCAAACAACAAAGGCCACAGATTGACTTTTCCTTCCTAAACTCCAATCCTAAAACAGCTCAATCTTCTGAACTCGTAAAACTCAACTTATTTGACTAACTAATAGCATGATCACAACTAAACAGTATTCCTTGAAAAATACTAATGCTATCACAATCACAAACCATTCATTTCAAAATTGTAATTCATTAAAAATTTTGAAAAATATTGCTAAAAATTGAAAAATCGATCATTTCTGCAAAAATTTCAAAAGATCTCTTTCGACCGTCCACACCCCACACTTAAAACCGTACAACGTCCCCGTTGTACAAAAATTATTTCAAAACAAGGGAGAAAGAGTTACCCTTTTTTGGATAGTAGACTGCTTGGTGCTCAATATCACAGGTATGATTGCGTACAAATGGATCCTTGATTTCGTATTCTGGAGTTGTAGCGCTACAGTAAACACGCCGGTGGTCAAGACAAGTTGAAGGGGCACGGTGACCCCACACTTGTCTGAGACAACTCCTTCTCAAATTGGTATATCATGCATCACTCAACAAACAAATTAAAAACACACATGACAAAAATAAAATATAAACAAAAACTATACAAATAGATGTGTCATAAGTTTGTACATATATCCCAAAATAAAAGAAAAAGGAAAAGAAAAAAAGTACATCAATCACTACCAGGCGGCCTGGAGGGTCCGGCCTCATGATCGTGGGCTCTGGCTGGGAATGGTCGGGGGCGCTGACCCTGCGCTGATGCAATCTGTAGAAGTACCTCCCCGATTCACTCGAGCTGGTCCTCGATCCTGGCAACTCTAGCCTCCAGTCGGTGCATGGCGGCTGGATCCTCCTGTGGCTGTGTCGGAGCTGCGGGCTCTGGCACTGGCTCCGGCCTCCTGCGTCTCCTGCCAGGCTGGGCATACGCAGGCTGAGGTGGCTGGGCAAGCTCGGTTGGTGCCCGAATGTACTGCCCCGGACGCTGCAGCTCAATGAGCCGCATCCTCTCCAGCGTGCGTGCTGTAGTGCGTGATGGAGGCAAAGCAGTCAAAGAAGCTGCCACGGGGGCAGTAAGGATGCCATAGGAACGGGCCAGGCGGGTAATGAAGTACCCCCTGGCTAGTGGGCTGCTGGAGGAGGCGCCGGTCGAGTGGGTGGAGAGGGCAACCGCAAGGGCGTCGGGGAGATAGAGGAATCGGGACGGGTCGAGGAGGACCCACAAATACGTCATATCGTCGCCCGACACCTTCTCGCCCCCCTCCCGATGCATGATGGAGGTGGAGACGATCCGGTGCATGAGGCGGTGAATTGGATCGCGAAGGTGGCTCTCCCTCGAAGTCCCTGCCTCGTACATCACGTTGGACAGTGGTGTCCAAATCTCCATGTTGAGAGCCCGTTCCAGCTCCCCCTGAATGCACGACCCGAAGAACCGGGTGAAGTAACGGTGCTGGAGGTCCGCCGGAGTGTATAACCCCACTCGCCTCCCGAACTCCCGGAGGTTGCACTCCCTGTGCAAACCTCCCAAACGGAATCATACCAGCCTGGAGCGCGGGTCCCCCGCCCGAGGTGCGAAATGGACGGTGGATATGAACTCCAGTAGTAGCTCTGTGTAGACCACGTCCTCGTCCGTGGCCATGATCCTATCCCAACCTCGACAGGTGAACGATGCCTCCTCATTGGTCCAGGTGCGATGTAAGAACAGCTCGATCGCACCCCAGAGCCCTGCATCCCTCAAGATGTCTCTGTCTATAACTGTCGCCTCGAGGACCCGGCGACTGGGCAATGCATCCCGCTGCGAAATGTACTCCACTGAACTGTCAAGCTCTGCAGGGAACTGAAGGAAGGGGTGGTCCAATCTGAATATCATCTGCAAAAGAAAACACATAGCACAAAACAAAAAATAATTTTGCAAAATTAGTCCTTTTCTTCCCCACCGCACCGCGGCGCGGCCCAAGAGCAAGGGCGCGGCGCGGCGTGCGGCTGTTTCAAAACCCAGATCCAAACTCTCGATTTAACCTACTAAAACTCAATCCAATCATACCACAAGGTAGCCTAGGTGCCGACTAGCTCGTTTAGGGTTTCCATTTGGCAAAACAAACACCCTATGAGCTAGCATTAGCGATTCTAAGTTTTTGAACTTTTTGAATAAAACCCTAAAATTAACTACCTAATAACTAGTTTAAACAGCTAATAAGTAGTTAAAATAGCGTA
Organism: Cichorium intybus; assembly: GCA_023525715.1. Lineage (NCBI taxonomy): Eukaryota > Viridiplantae > Streptophyta > Magnoliopsida > Asterales > Asteraceae > Cichorium > Cichorium intybus. The sequence continues at coordinate 125,512,813 of CM042012.1, read as the reverse complement.
CCTTGGCAGTAGAAACACAATAAGCAAGAAAAATCGCAAGAAATTTTTGATCACCAGAGCTCCGAGTCGTGTGATTTGAATTGTGAGCTGCGGCTCACCGTATAAAGGAGAAAACCGTCTGATCGTTTCCCGCGGCGCGCATTTCCATCTTCCGCGGCGCGCGTGTCGCCAAATCAACCCCTGCGCATCGGGTTGAGTTCCGACCCTGCGTCGCGCTATTCAAAAATCCGCGGCGCGGTCTTCAAAATTTCAAAAACTTTTCACACGACCCCACACTTGCTTTAAACCACTAGTACCTGCAAAAGAGTTGATGTATTTTTCTAATTAATCCTAAGAAAAATAAAACCTACCTATGACACGATGGGTTGCCTCCCAACAAGCGCTAAGTTTAACGTCTTCAGCCAGACGTGCTATTCCTACTACAGCTACGGTGGATCGTATGCTTTCTTCCTTCGCTGATATTCAGTCACCACCGTCTCTTTGCTGACTCACTGCTCCTCAAACTTCCCTGGGTCGAATGGCATGCCGGTCCTTCTGCTGCTGCCCGGTCGCTGCTTTCTGATTAACTCCCGTGAATGCTTGGAGGTAGCTTTGAACCTCCAAGCTCGGTCCTTTCTTCTGCATCTCTTCAAGGTCAAAGGCTTGACATGAAGCGCGCCTAGTGCTGCTCCCAATAGTTGTTCTTCAGATCTCATTTTGCCAGTGTCCCACGTGCTATCTTCATCTTGCAATTTTGGCTTGCAGTACCAATAAAAGTTTTCCAATCGAATGGGATCGGAAGGCAACATGTCAGGATGCTTCCATATGTCTTCATCGTTGGTATTGATCACATCTAATTTTTCATTCATGAATGGATCATGAGTGGTGATAAAATCATGTTTATTATTTTCATATATTAATTCGTCAGCATCAACTTCTTGGTCATCGTCCAACAGGTGGATCGGAACCAAGAGTGAGTGACTGGTTTGATCTGATGGTGGTACAAAGTCACCCATCACCAGATCCTTACTTTCAAATTTCTCAAATTTTCAAAAATTACAGGGTCGGAGGTAATATTGTCATCTACACCCTCTTCCCCAATAGTATCAAAATTTTCAACAAGTTCAGGACTTGTTGGGCTGGGATCTGTACTGTCACTTACAGCCCCCTCCACAACATCCTCATCAACCAAATTGTCTGGTGATGGTATGGATCCACCCAACACCAGATTAACATTACTAATACTTTCAAAAACTTCAAAGGTTGTTGAGTCAGAGGTAGCATTGTCACCTACAACCTCTTCCTCAACAACATTTTCGACCCTCTCAGTGGTCTCTTGACTTTCCCACAGTGTATGCCCATCCATCACATATTCAGGTGATGCAAGTTCACACACATTATTATTGGTATGAAAATCACTCGCCTCCGGTTTTGGCGAAGGTGGCAAACATTTCCAACTTTCCTCTAACCTATCTAAAGAAGCTTGCAATCTTAAAAGAGCATCAGCCTGGTCCTTCTGTTCTTGGTGAGTGTTATACCAGAGTACCCAAAGTTGGGCCCAAGTTGCAGAAGTTTCAGGCTGAGATGACTCCTCGGTCCGCCATCCATTGTCATCGAATGATCCATTGTAGCAATCATCCTCGTAATAGGTGTCGGCCGGATTTTCATAATCTTCATAATACTGATCCGGGTACATGTAATCACCCATTATAAGGATGTACACATACCAAAAATCAACAAACTAAAATCAAACATCAAAAAATCAGAAACTAAGTCCTACAAATCACCTAATCTAAGCGCACAGCTCCCCGGCAACGGCGCCAAAATTTGACACGCCTAGGTCGTCGTGCGGTCAAAAATAAGAGAAATACCTAACACACACTAGTATAGCGGTAGTCAAGGTCGATCCACAGGAGCTTCGTGGTTAGACTAGATGAGAGATTACCAACTAATAGTGTCACAGCTATAGTCGGAGGATCTGGTTTCTATTTTCCTAATCACTAGCAAATGAAACAATAATCAAACACACCAAAGCCAAGCTAAGCTATGCTCAAATGACCTAGTCACTTTCTGAAATCAGAAGTACATCTCTGAATCAGAAGCAATCAAAGGCATTCAAACTAGCAAAACCAAGCATAGCATAAACTAACCACTAGTTAAAGTCCTATTGAACAGTTACTAGCCACGGTTTAAAGCTTACCAAATAACCTAATTAGCTACTGATTTTAGCTAAGAAAAACAGTCCTAACAAGGTCCAAAACACAATTCAAAACATAATCAATCACAAACATCCAAAAACACCAAAATGTTAACATAAAATGTAACCGAATGATTCCATTCACCAAATCTGAATTCCAAATACAAAATCAGTAACCAAATGTTTCTAGAACAGAAACCTAAGTGCTCAAAGTCAGTGGTTGTCACTCCCAAAGACTCTAGCTATAAAATTACTTTCTACTAAAAATGAAATTAAATCCAAAAACATAAAATACCAATTGTGAGCTTGCTAAAATGAAATCCTGGAGTCAAAGAGCTTCAAGGTCGATGTTTACACCCGGTCTTTGCTAGGGTTTTCGGCTGGAAATGCATCTATTTATACTTGCAAATTTCCCGCAACCGCGCCGCACAGAAATGAAATCCGCGGCGTGCGTACTTATCTTTTCCCGTTTTCTTCGGCATTTGAATGTGTTCCACCGCCTTAAGCCCGCGTCGCGCAGATCGTAGATCCGCGGCGCGCGTACGAGTTCTCTTGATTTCTCATTCCTTCCCAACTTCTTCCTTTTGCACGCTTTTAGTCCCTGTTTCTATCCTTTTTCTCCAGACAAGTCCTGGCACGAAAAGTGAGAATACCCAGACATATTTGATATAATTTTATCAAGAACAAGGCTCAACAACGCCTAAAATAGTTGATATCACTAGGCGTTGTCAGCTGACGGCTAGGGTTTCTTGTTTCCCTATAAATAGGGACCCCTAGACCTCATTATTTGGTGCTCATTCTATTATTCTCTCTGGAATTTTCGTCCACCCTCTGGCTCCTTGGGTGTGATCTCATTTGAGGCAGGACACTTGTGCTGCTTAGCTTCAAGATTAAAACTAAAGGTTAGTTTTTCTGATTTATTCTTTTAGTTATTTTTTGTTTGGCCTTTAGGAATTAGTTACATGTTCAAAGTAAGAAAACATAGATCTTTTCTAGGTTGCATGTGAACTTAGGTTATTTAGTTCATGGTTGTGGAAAACCTTTCAGTGGTATCAGAGCATTTGGTTGTTTTCTTATTGAATTACTGTAATTGTTTTCCTAAAATTTAGGGATTATTGTTTATAAATCCTTTGGGCCTGATTTCGATTTTAGGGTTTAGGGTTTTTGAAACCCTATCCCCTCCCCCCTCTTTTTCGATTTTCCTGGTTAGGGTTTTAGAAGGTTTTCTATTTTTGGTAACTTTAATTGTTTAATTAAATGGATAACCTTAAACCCAGTTTGTTATGAATTCGATAATTAGGGATTTAAGATAGGTTTAAATTGATTTGATTAATTTGGAAAAACCTATCTACATTTGAATTAATTTAATTAATTGTTTAATTAAAAGATAATTCAAGGGATTTAATTTAATTTTAATTTTATGGTTAAATTTCGAAAATTAAAGGATAAATCCTAAATATTTTAAAAGGTTTAAAATATCTAGATTTAATTAATTTAATTAATAGTTTAATTAAAAGATGAATTAAATCGAATTTAAAGGTTTAATTTAATTTGAAATTAATAGTTAAATTTCAGGAAATTAAAAGATAAACCTGGAGTATTGTAAAAGATTTAAAATACATATTATATATATTATTAAAGGTTAATACTATATGTATAAGATAAATTGGTTAGTCAAATCATTAGTAGGCCTTATTCACGAAGATGTTCTATAAAGTGGGTATAAGGAGACTGCCTATAAAATGGCGGTCTAATGGGTCTTCACTCTCACCCACCGCCCGCCTGATCAGTAGAGGGTCGTTAGCCGAACAGTTTTGATAGGACCGCTTAATCATTAAAAGTATAATGATCAAAGTACTAGAACCCGTACAAGAATTCCCAATCTAGTTACTTTAGAAAAAATGTGAATTTGATGCTAACCCATGAAATTGCACATTGCACTTTATGAAACGTTGGTGGAGCATGTGTGGGTTACCGGCACACCAATGGGGGTTCATAAAGAGTGGCAACGGGTTTCTCGGGTGTTATCATTGTTGATGGAGCATGTGTGGTTAACCGACACATCAATTTGAGATGATAATGGACCCCGAGAGTACCGAGCTAATTTGCATGGTTATTCACACCAGGTTTGTGATCCTCGGCATCCCAGTCACAAACGGTGGGGCATATCCGAGATTAAACATACCATTGAACAGTTCAATGAATCTCACAGATCTAGGAATTTCATAAGACTGAAATTGATAAAAGTTATCTACCTTAATGACCACTGTGTTGTGACTACGGCATCCCTCTTCACAGCATAGTTGGGGTATTTTGGATCCTAGCCTTGTTAAATAATATATATTGGGTAATTATTTAAAAGGATTAATTAAACGAATAAATTCAAATTTTATATATGTCTGAAGAAAATGTCATTCTCCTCCTTATCCTCCTTCACCCATTTCTGAGAGCTTCAGAATGCACCTGTTTAGTATGGTAAGGCTGACTGGCCTGAACTATGTGATATGGTTTTGCAATTAGAGAATAGTTCTTAGTTTTGCTGGCGAACCATATCCGACTGAGTGTCCGCTCCCAAACATGACATCACACAGCAGCTTGTGATGAGCATGACTCCTTGACTATTGAGTCCAAGGAAGTTCGTTGCCTTATGCTATTGATCATTAACCCCGAGTTCCGCAGGGATTTAGAATTCTTGGGGTCTGATAAGTTAGCACAGCTAGTTCAGGAAAGGTTCCGTGAACTGGTTGAATAAAGGGAACGAACTAGGATCTTCAAAGAGCTTGAAGTTGCAAGCTAGAAGGAAGTAGCACCAGTTTGCGTATTCCCGAGATTGAGGGATACATAGGCGAACAGTATAAAACTGGTTTCCCTTTGTGATCGGGAGTTAAGCATTAGCTTAACTCGCTGATCTATTCATCCAGATGAACAGAAAGGGTAACCAGATAAGACAATCGTGGAAGTGCATTCAATGTCAACTCTGTATGAGTCGTTCATGGAGAAGCATAGTTCCATTAATTCAGCTGCTTCAGGATTGAGTCCAGTATTAAGGTGCATCAAGAAATGATCCAGATCGTCTGGACCGATTGTTCGATGTTTCAAACTGGGAATCCATAAGGTGGGACACAGTCACGGAAAGATTGGAAAAATGCTCCAAAGCCATAAATATCTTAGAATTCAGAACACCTGATCCTTATTTCCTTGATACAGGATGTGTTTCACACATTTGCTCTGTATGCACGAACTCTGGAGGATGCGGGATGGTGTCGCACAGGAGCATATTCGGATTGGATCTGGAGCTCATGCGGTTTTTGAGTTAAGCAAGATATTTGTTCTTGTTATTAGTTTATAAATACATACGACATGGATTCGCATAGTACATTGTTCTGAGGATAATTCTGGTTTAATGAAATATTTTTTGAAACATGATTGTTTTAATTGTCCTCGAAATGTTGTGTGAATGTGTTGATGACGTAAATGGTAATAACTTGAATGTTGATACATCCAATGGGATTGGATTTGTAAATTGTGTTCTTTATGATTGTTAAAGTGAATTTTATGAGAATCACTTCAACCAAAGGTCTATTTGGACATGACTTTGGAATCATTTGACTTAGAGTCACATGATGAATTGAGTGCTTAATAAAATTAATTGTGGTAAGAAAGGAATCGCCCAAAGATCCAATGGATAGGATTTTGGAATCAGTTGACTTGGAGTCTGGTGATGATTGCATGTCTTGAACAATATTAACAAAGTCATAAATTTACATGGAAATGTAAAGGTATTAAGATTTTGAGCAACAGACACATAAGTTACTGTGTATTGCTCGAATCTTCGAACAGAACACGATTAGTTATGCTTCATGATATTTGCCAAATGGTTTGACAAATATGGCTTCGTTTATCGGAATAAGCGATTGATTGGAACCTTGAAGTGTTCAAGGATTTCAAAGGAAGTATAAGATCAACAGAACCTGAGTAACAACATAGACTGAGAAAATGTTTCACAGTTTATCCTCTTCCAAGAACACTAATGGTTATAATGTGTCTTCGGGAATATGATGGAGCATTGATCGAAATAGTTTTGATCCTCGGTGTATAAGATACACTGGATACGTTTCCGACTAATATTTCAATGAATTGAATATTCAACCAGTCAGACCGCAGAAGCCATATTCCGACCACATCTTAGACTAAGTAGGTTATGTTGACAGTGTCTGAAATGTAAAGTTGGGATCGTCCCACTAGTACATAGAAAGTCCAGGGTCATGTAGCATTCGTCTGAATCTCATGACAAGCCTGAAACTGATCATCAATGTCGTTTCATTGGTCACTCCGGTTATCCTTTGAAAGAAGAGCCCTTTTAGAAAGAGCTCAAGTTCTAAGGAAACAGTGGGAGTAAGAATAATACTGAATGAGTTCAGGGATTAGCCAAGTGAAAGAACCTTTAGTCACCACTGGGTCTTGACCAGGAATCAGATTTCTGTTAAACCTGACATACCCTCTCTTCGCTTGACCAGTAGTTATTGTCACTGTCATAAGGAGTTTTGATTTAGGTGATATACCGGGTAGTGGTAAAACACTAAAGATGGTACGGATGAGTAATCCGACTCATGGAAGCATTGGTGAGCCCGGTTGCTGCCAAATAAGAGAACCTTAGTGCGAGATACAGTCTATGTGACAGTTTAATTGATCTTTACAACTGGTCTAGGAACCAGTGGGAGTAATTGAATAATCAAAAGAAGGGAACATAGAAATGTACTTACAGAACATTTGGTTGAATGAGTCATCACTTGGAGTCAAGCAATTGATTCTGAGAGAAGCACTCTCAATAGAAGATGTAATCTGAGAGGATTCTGCGTGGCATAGTGTGAGTCGTTAGTGGAGCGTGTGTGGTTTACCGGCACACTAATAGGGACTCACATAGAGCATGCCATTACATAAGGTACATGGCCCCGGGATTCGTCCAATGGGCATCTCGCAAGAAAGGATATTCGGATTCTCAAAATAGGCCAAAAGGTTTGGATTTTGTGAATAGCCTGAAAGATTTCCTTTAATATGTCAGAAAGGTTTGGATTTCGGTTTCGTAAAATGTGCCATAAGTTCTGGATTTTGTGAATAGTCTGAAAGAGTCATATAACGGTGTCAAAGCCAGTGGGAGTATTATTGTTGTCTGCTATCACTGTATGTGGGTTACATACTGGTTCTAGGAAACGTCTCTTATCATTACAAAGTGTAATGACTTGGTGTTAAGAAACGATTCGCTATAAAAGACTTTAAGAGATACAACATACTCAGGTGGTTGTGGATATCTATTAGATAGATCAGAATTTTGCCAATGTGATCTTGATGAGATTCAAGATGCATAACCCAAGGAAAGGAGTTTCTTGTCATTGCAAAGTGTAATGAATTGGCATGAAAGAAACAAAGAAGGTGCAACATACTTACGTAGTTCATAGACATCTATCAGATAGATGAGACTGACAGTATTGAGTTAGCCGTTGAGAATATGATCTTGATGGGATTCAAGATGCATAAGAAAGAGTCCCCGAAAGGAAATGGTTTCCGGAAATCATGACACAAGGATTATTGGTAATCTTAGGATTTCGAAAGGGCTTGGAATGAGATTACATCAGGTTCCTCGAGCCTCTTGGACAAATCAGAAGTGTTATGAACATATACTGATGACTTAATGCTTAGAGCATTGTAAGTTGGATTCAGGATATTGCCTGGCTGAGAATACTGAATGGATTATTTGAACAGACGTGAGAAATCATTGGAAAATGATTAGGGTGATTGATTTGAAAGGGTTTTCAAATAGGTAATTGTTTACACCAGAACGTGGTGCTGCAGGACTTCATGGTTAAAGAATTTCATTGGTTTCTGATGGAGCGCGTGTGGTTCACCGGCACATCATGACACCTCGAAATTGTCTTAGGGTGTAGTCATGTAGACTAAAGACCCGAGAACCATGGGCAGTTACGGTACACATCACCAGAATGGAGTTGTAAGAGAGAATGTCAGAATGACAAATTGAGATATCATCGGAAGAGTATCCGATAGGATCATCTGCAATAAAGTGCATAAGTGTTAGACACTTGGATACATAGAAAGAGTGAAAAGGTCATAGACATAGATATAAAAGGCTTGAATTGAAAGTTTAAAAGAGAATAAGAAATCGATAATAGTTATGATAAATCCGACTTGGTGATTACCTCGTGGAGACTTGGTAATAAGCAGGAGTAGCTGCCAGTCAGATTTTATGTTTCGCTTTTGCATGTTTACTTCCTGAATAATTGGATTATTCAAATATCCACAGTCGTTCATACTCTTAAGGAGTAAGTATGAAGGAAGACTGTCATGAATTGGTTTGTAGATTGTCTAAGGAGTTAGACATAGCAATAAGATTGCTGCAACGTTCATGAGTACTTGGAAATGGAGATTTGAGTATTGGATAAACCCGCGCTCAATGGATTGCTTCATGGATTATATCACAAGCAATGTTGAGACGATAATGTCTTATGGTCTTAAAGTGGAGAGATATGAGTTATAATTTGCAAGGCGGTTGTTTATTGATAGTACGAAAACGCATTGGTAACTCGGTGTTATAAAACGTGCTGTTGTGAGTGATTTGTCGGGTAAAAGATATAACATATTAGTCGAAGCTTATTCGTCCATTGACCCAGACGGGAAACAGATATCTGTTGGCCACTTGATGATTTTGAAGTTGACTGAAGCGCTGGCCAGCCAGGACTGAATTGATTCGTTCAATTAGAAGTCTAAAAGTCATAAGCAAAATCGGAAATCGAGAAACAGTGTGTCAGACAGAGATTGATCTCAATCCATGTCTCATGTCTGAAAATATCTTGTTGGACGGAGGATCATCTGATCACTTATCTATGGACAGAACTGACTAGGTCAGAGTTCGGCAGCAGTTTCTAGGAAGCTACAGTTTGCTGATTAATTAGAGGTTAAATTGGTAATTATAGTCATAGACTTATCCAAGTGGGAAACTGTTGGATTAGGTGTCTAAGCCATGACTAATAATTTGTATTTACCTAATTAATAGAAGCAAAGTCTATTTGGGTTGCCCTCATAGCTGGAGGTTTGGTAGAAAGTTTGGTAGAGAGAAATGTTGGTTTATTATGGGATTAATAAATCAATAGAAATAAAAGATATGGTTTGTTAATATATTAAAGTGATAATATATTAATTAGAAACTATATTGATTGATTAATAATTAATCAGGAACTAATTAGATTAATTTCTGTGGCATTAATTAGATTAATCAGGAAGTCAGGGATCAAAGACGTACAAATTCAATAGTTGAATTGCGGCGAGCGGCGCGCCAATGTATAGGTCGCGGCGCGCGTACGTATAATCCGAAAAATGGCTGACGGCTAGGGTTTCTTGTTTCACTATAAATAGGGACCCCTAGACCTCATTATTTGGTGCTCATTCTATTATTCTCTCTGGAATTTTCGTCCACCCTCTAGCTCCCTGGGTGTGATCTCATTTGAGGCAGGACACTTGTGCTGCTTAGCTTCAAGATTAAAACTAAAGGTTAGTTTTTCTGATTTATTCTTTTAGTTATTTTTTATTTGGACTTTAGGAATTAGTTACATGTTCAAAGTAAGAAAACATAGATCTTTTCTAGGTTGCATGTGAACTTAGGTTATTTAGTTCATGGTTGCGGAAAACCTTTCAAATTAACCCACCAGAAACATCGAGAAGAAGGGAAGAAAGTGAATACCTGAATGGATAAACCAAAAAGTCTTTGGCTTGGAGAGCAAAATGTTAAGTATTTCTTGAAATAGGGTGGGGGTCGTTGCCAGAGTCGAAGATTGGGGGTATTATTGGTGGTGTGATGGTTGTAATGATGGTGGGGCAGCATTGGATGGTAGTGATATCAACATTACTCGTTGTCTAATCAGCAGGGGTGTGATTGTGGTGTGGGATAGTAGGAGGTTGCCCAGTCAATTATGGTGCGATGATGGAAGTGGATCTAGGTGTGGTGGCGGTTAGGAGATCTAGGGTTTTCTTTGATGTGTACTTAGTGATCTGCATATGGTGGCGGTGGTTAAGGGGTACTGGAACCTTTAATGACATTTTCCACTTTTCAGTAGACTTCTACAAAAATTTAAAAATGATCACCGACTTTAAGGGCACGTTTGGTACAGAGAAGTGGAATTGCAATAGAGAATGGAAATGTAGATATAGAGAATTAAGCTGAGAAAAGATAATTGATTCTACTTTTTGGTAGAACAAAGAATTTATTAGAGAAATGTTCCTGAAAATCATTTCTCTTGTTTGGTTGTGTTGAGAAATGAAATGGAAATGAGTTTTTTTTACCATGTTTATTCCATGTCCAACATAATTATAACATAAAAGGTTAATTTACAAATAGTCCAAACATAAATAAATATGGAAATCATATTATTTAAAAATATGTCCATCATTCATCTAGCAGGAAGAACAATAGGATATTTTGTAGGTCAAAGAGTCAATATATGATACCAGGTCGCCATTCTCGTTAACAGATAAAAATATCACTACATATAAATTTTTCAATATTTGATAAACTACCTAATATAAATCTTTTAAACACTTTCTTTGGTTGAATATCCATTGGATAATAGTTTCATGGATAGTGGTGATCAGACTCGGATGAATCTTTGCCTACTGTAGCATACGTGGGAATTAGACTTTGAATCCTTCTTTTACAACACGTGAAATTCTTGCAGCCAAATAAAGTTTATGGGAGTCAGAAATTGATTGGTACTTGAACAGATTTATGATTGCGTAATCACTGAAGTCGCCGGATAAAATATGCAGTCAAAATCGAACAATGTTGGAGGGGAATCGGGTGGTAGATGTAATTCTCTTTCAATGGCATAAAACCTTTATGCAGTTTGTAGGGCTTGAATTGAGGGATATTGTTAATTCTCCGCCTCTTTTTTCTACTTCTCGGTTACGTGATTCTCCCATTTTAGACGTATTTAATAGAGAATCAAATGGATGGAATGAGAATTTATTTATTTCCTTTTCTCCACATTATTAAAGGTAACCAAACAAGAGATTTTGGTTTGATTCCATTTCTCTTCTCTCAATTCTCTCCACCAAACATACCTTAAGTTAAAATCCAATTATATCGGAACAGTTAGTGTGTTTAGAGTCCATGTTAGTGATCCGTACACAACATTTTTTAACCGTACATAAAAATTTAATGTATTTTATGCATAATGTACAACCCTTTTAATATATAAATTGTTGTGTATGGTTAAAAACAGTTTTATACGGATCACTCCCATTATAATTATCATGGGATATAAGCAAACTCAAATTTAAGGCAGCCTCTTACTAGTTCTATTCAGATACGACTTTTGAATGGTTCGATCATTAAAAGCGTTTGGTTCATTAGGTTTAAGCCTCTAAATCATGAAGAGGCATTTAAATTGCTAAGATATAAAGCTCATTCTCAACCATTAAGAGGTCAGCGTATACTATTTTTACGTCTAAACAAAAAAACACTCTTATCTTTTTTATTGAAGTCATTAAGAGGCATATTCATTTATAGCCTCGAAATCATTCAGAGTTTCTTAATCATTTAGATGCTACCAAATAGGCTCTTAAATTTTTTTTTATTGATGTATCATCAAGAGCGTGACATCTTGTACCTCTTAATTTTTAAGAAATTTTGTCCTAACATGGTAAATGGTTTATAAGATAGTAAGGTATATATATATATATATATATATATATATATATATATATATATATATATATATATATATATATATATATATATATATACATACATACATACATACATACATACATACATACATACATACATACATACATACATACATACATACATACATACATACATACATACATACATACATACATACATACATACATACATACATACATACATACATATATATATATATATATATATATATATATATATATATATATATATATATATATATATATATATATATATATATTATAAAGTAAACGTACTTCATTAATTTTTAAGACGTTCGAATTTTTATGCACACAATACAAGTTTTGAATCACATTATCCCTTCTAATGCACATATACAATCTTGGTTCCTTTAGCTTAGTCAAAGCCTTATCCCCCCTAATCTCTTTCAAAACCATCTTCCCCGTAATTTTAATATTTTAGAAATTGTATCAAAAATTAGTTTTTCAAGATTTAAAGTTGACAACGACAGGTCGTTTATTTAAATGATATGAGGCTATGTTTTTAATGGTTATCAATCCTAAGGGGTCCTACTATCTCTACCGCTTAATTACTGGCATTACCCCCTAAATAATTACTAAGTTGGTAAATCTAGCTTTTCTGACTTCTTGAAACTGTAAATTTCGTGTTCCCATAAAGTTCGAACAACATGTAGAAAATTACATTTATATTTATGGAAAATCAAATTTCAACTACATTTAATCAGTTATTATAAACAGATTCTAACTCCGGAGACTTCCGGCATAATATCCGGCCACTTGCATCCAAACCACGAAACTAACCTGATCCGGAAAAGAGAGAGAGGTCTCGTGAAAGACAAAAATAGAAAGAAAGATAGACAGATGAAGCGTGAGAGACAGAAAGATAAAGAGGGTGTTCACGTTGAGGCCGCCGGTAAGGTCGAGCGTGACAGAGAGACGGTGACGGGAGACGGTGAGATGTTGCTGCTGTAGCCGGCGGTGAGGCGCTGCTGTTGTAGCCGCCAGTGAGAGCCGCCGGTGAGAGTGAGAGATCGAGACTCAGAGGAGATCGAGATGATGTGGATTGTCGAACGAGAGAGAGGATCGGAGATGTGTGACAAATCGCTTTTGAGGGAGAAAAAGAGATTTGAGAGATCGTGTTTGAGAGATGAGAGAGACATGTGAGGAGACGGCTAACATGGATTAATTTAGGGTTTCATTAGTTTTTTTCTTTTTTACAGATTTTTTTATATAATTTTTAATTAATTTTACATTTAGATATGATTTAAAAAAAGGTGTACGTTGATATGCATCTTATGTTTTCATAAAATTCCAAGATGTACGTAGATATGGTTTAAAAAAATGCATCTATCCACATCATATAAAATATTTTATTTAATATTTTTTATTTTATAAATTTAACAATTAAAAAATAATTAAATACATAGTAATGATTATATATTAAATGATAAGTGAAAAAGATTAAATTATTAGGTAATGATTATAGTTATTTACGGAAAAAGTTAATATCATAATTAGGGGTAAGAGTTTTATATAAACGAATAATTATTAGGTGATAGTAGGATTGATGTGATTTGCTGATTTAACGTCATTTCAGTTTTTGTATGTTATGTACCGTCTATATACATTTTTTTCTTTATTACTTTTTTTTAAGTGGAGTTGTGTTTGTTTTTATTTTAATTCTATTATAGACAAGTTTTTATATGTATTTTGTTCATTTTTTAATTATTCGATTATTGGACTATTAATAAAAAAAATAATATATAATTTGTTTTTATTAAGTAATAAATAAATCAAATTTTTGACATAATACAATTATAACATTTTCATTTGATGAAATGTAACAATTTAGTCACTCCAACTTTGCCGGAGCATTAGCGTTTTAATCACCAACACCGTCGCCGATGCCATCACCACTGCCGTCGCCACTGCCATCTTTACCACCACTGCCGCCATCGTTGCTACTTTCGCTACATCATCCACCACCAGCGTCGCTGCCATCTTTACCACTACTACCACCCCCCACTGCTATCGCCACCACCACTGCTACCACCACCACCTCCACGACAAACCATCAGCATCACCAATCTAGGACTTTTTTAAAAAAATGTATGTGTTAAGTAGTATTTTTATTAGCGACTTAAGATATTATATTATAGAAATAAAATTATGCCTCGTTAAACCATTTGATTAAATTGTCAAACATTAAAACTAGAACGATAATAATGGTTATACGATGCGGTTTTTCCTGCTGTGCGCTTGTTGCAAATTATATTATAGAAATAAAATTATGCCTCGCTTCCTATTTGCTTATTCCTACTTTGTCATAATTTTTATTTTACTTTTAATATAATATTAATAAGAAGTTGTGCGGTGCGGTTTGATTAGTAAATCGGTACCGACTTTTAGGTTAACCAAACCGATTTTTTGAATTTCTCGGTTTGATCATCCGAACCGCTAAAATCTTCGATTTTTCGGTTCGCTTTTAACGGTTCGTTCATAGTTTATGTTTTTTTGTTACCGACGGATTAACCGAAAAACCGACACCCCACCATCACTACTACCACCCTTACCGTCATCGCCACCACCCCCTCCGCGACAACCACCTCCACCGTCACCGCCACCACCACCTCCGCCACAACCGTCGTTTGGTAGACTTTAACCAATTACGATTAGGCCGAATCGATCAGATTGACGGTTTGCTGCAAAATTGGTCAAACATCGGCTTTGGCGGCCGATTAATTGGTCTTGGCGTTCATTTTTTAAATTTTATTTATTTTTTAATTTTTAAATGATGACACAAACACTCTCTAATAACTCAAGAAAACTGGAAAAAATCAATATTAAAGAATAAAAATATACAAATGTATAATCTTTCATGTGTATCTCGAAATAAATAAACCAAACTTTGTTATTTTGTTATATTTATATATTTTTAAATGAATTCCTTTATAATTTAGGGTTTTTGATTAATCCCTGACTAATCACCGAATATATATATATATATATATATATATATATATATATATATATATATATATATATATATATATATATATATATATATATATATATATATATAAACATTTTTTTATAAAGAAAATTTTAAACAATTTAAGATTAGATATATTAAAAATAATAAATTTAGACATTTATATATATAGCTAGAAACACATAATACTGGATATGACGATATAACTAGTTGGCTGTAAATTAAATTTGTCCTACGTAAACTCATATAAAATATTCCTACTAACAGAATGACCCTAACTTTAAAAATCGAAACCGAACCTCACCGCAATAAAAAAAAACTAAAAATTTTCGGTGTGGTGCGGATATTAATTTAAAAAAACCGCAAAAAACTAAACTGCACGCTTGTAGGAACCGTACCACAAACCGATTTACTAACCGAACCGCACCGCACCGCACCTAATATATATTATATTAAAAGTAAAATAAAATTTATGAGAAAGTAGGAATAAGCGAATAAGGAAGCTACTCAACGCAAGTTTGAAGTTTGTGTCGATTTCAGTTTTTCACTCTCGGTCATTAGGGATTTAAGCCACATTGATGTGATGTCATATTCTTATAAATACGTTAAATATGAGTATAATATTGGATATTATTGGTATTCTTTTCATATTAATAAAATAGATTTGTTAAACCATTAATATAATATATATTTGTAAATTAGTTTAAAAAAAATCGATTAGAATTGTTTCTAATAGATTGTGCATTGATAATTTAATATGTACAATATTCTTATTTATTAAAAGTGTATAAATCTTTTATTCTTAATGTATACTAAATTTGAATTATGAATAATAAAATATAAAATAAATTTATTACAATATGTTGGGGAGGATATGTAAACGTAAATAATTGACGTTTTAAATGAAAAAAATAAAAGAATACTTGAAACTATTAGTTAAGTTAAAGAAAATAAAAAAAATAGAAATAACTCATGTAATTGATAATCATATGATGATATAGTCATAAACCATATGATGTTATAGTCATAATAAACCATATGATGTTATAGTCATAATTGCATAGTCATTTTTTAGTGCAAATAGTAGCAGCCGAGTTAGAAAGCGGTATAATTAGTCAATCTCATCCTAAGTCATTATATGAATAGGTCGTTAGTACCCTACAAACTAAAACGAATTGAAATTGGTCGTTGAAAGCAAATTAATTGCTACCCACCACAATTAATTGATGACAAGAAACTAATGGACGAAAAGAACCCAATTTCCGAATCAAAACTATTTATCGAAACAAATTATTTGGAATGCAATCTAGCTTGAATAACTTGACTTTTTAAGGATTTCTAGGTTTCTATATAATATTATGAATGCTGAAAAAGAACCGAAATCAAATAAGCCGAAGCTTATACAGTTGAGACAGTTTATTCGGTATGCTATATCATTGTAAACAGATTAGACTTTGACATGTTTCTGAAAGGAATAACCGCCAAATTGAAACTACTAGACACTTGCCAAAAGGAAACTACTTGGTGAAAAAAACTATTCACCACCCAATGTATCACGCGGGTCCGAACCAATTTTTATCCAAAGGTATATATATATATATATATATATATATATATATATATATATATATATATATATATATATATATATATATATATATATATATATATATATATATATATATATATATATAACTTGGTGATGTAGAAAAACGAAAGAACCGCGACAAGGAATTGAAAATGATACATGCTTGGACATAGAGTTGAAAGTTCTTATTTTCCGGTACATATTAAGTGCATACTTCCATCGAAAGAAGTCGTGCTATTTATCTGATATATTTTCAGTACGTAATACATGATAAAGCATATTTTCAGTAGATGACTCAAAATATGGTTTATTCTCGATGCTTCCACTAGTTTTGAGTTTGTTTGTAAGCAGTTGCCTCTTCAAACGTGCTGCAACACTTGCATCCTCCTTTATTGTTGTAACGTCCACCACCACAGCAGCCGTACCTGCAACCTTTATTGTATCCACGTCCACCACCATTGTCATGGCCTCCACGTCCACCACCATTGTTGTATCCTCCACGTCCACCACCATTGTCATGGCCTCCACGTCCACCGCCATTGTTGTATCCTCCACGTCCACCACCATTGTTGTATCCTCCACGCCCACTATCGTTAATCTCACCTGCACCATGGAATGTTACTTAATTTGCAAGAATTTATGCTTTTTAAAAACTGAAAATAAAAAAGAAAAATTTTACTCACTGTTATCATTTGAGGCCAGCTCCTTAGCTGCAGCCACTTCGGAGACAATCAGAAGAACAACAGCAAAAGCAAGAGCAAGAAGAAGAAAAGATCTTGAAGCCATAATTTTCACTTGTTTACTGATAAGGAATGGAAGAAGGATGAGGAAACTTGTGTGTTACAGGTGTCTATTTATAGAAGATTTTTGAATAGAAAGTTATTGCTAGGTCCTACTCCTTTTAGTAGTTGGCTGGAGAGGATAGAGACCAAGAATCCACGTCCATTGACATTTTGCAACCACTATGAAGAATTTACTGGTTTCTCATCCTTTACTCCAGCAAAATTTTTATTTTATTGTTTCGTCGCATAGTGCCAGTTTTTGCATGAGCTTGAATTCTATTATAGGTTTTTTTTACTGGAAAAATCTTATTAAATATACTAGAAATCTATGAAAAAGAAATTCAATTTGATGTGTTAAAAAAATGCACCGTTAGGGAAGTTCCAAATGGTCCAAAGGGAAGGAGCCACGACTATGTGGAGAAATTGACTTTGGATGACTTAAGTTAACCGAATCAGCCATAGCTGCTTCAAATCTACCGATGTTGAACTAGCTATACAATTTGGAAAAAGGTCAATATAAGCAAACACGATATTAATTTTGGTTGGGGAAAAGACTATTCAGTACTGCACATCGATGTACGGTGGGATGAGGTGTCACTGCGGAAAAGTGGAGGAACACAATGGTGTGTGTGATGAGGTGAAAAAGGGTCTTCTGAATGAGTGAGGGTCAACCGGTTAAGGTACATAACATCCGGTCGGAGGGGTTACAATTGAAGTAGTGGCGGATTTCTTTTTGCTAGCTTTGGATGCTTTAGATGATTTATTGTTTTTGTTTTGGCTTCAAGACATGTTGAATGAACTTTGAGAGTGATTTTGGAAGAAGAGAGGGGATGATTGTGTGAATAAAAGAGTAGAAGGGTTGTGTTTATATAGAGTAAGATGTAACGGCTAGTTTTTTTTTTTAAAAAACGGCTAGTTTTTTTATAAAAAATTTTCAATTTTATAAAGGTTTTTGTAAAGGTTTTAAAAGAGTTTGGTTTGGAGAATGGAAAAGTAGCCGTTACTAGCCGTTGAGTCTTTTAAGCGAGCTCGTTGAATTGTTGGTGAGGGAGGGGCTTGGCGAGGGCGACGGCGAGGGCTTTGGCGAGGCCACTCCCTCCAGCCTCACAGTTTCTTCCCTTTTTTATCCTTATTAAATTTAATAAATTGATATATATATATATATATATATATATATATATATATATATATATATATATATATATACATATATACATATATATATATATATATATATATATATATATATATATATATATATATATATATATATATATATATATATATATATATATATATATATATATAAAACCAAAAAAACATCACCTAACGACACGGGTGGAATATAGCAAGGTGGCTCCTAGGACCTATCTAATTTTTTAAACTTATTTAAAAATTATATAAAATAATATTTAGGACTTACCTTACAAAAGTTTTAGAAACTGCAGTATTGTTGATTTTTTTAATTTTGTTGGTTCACTTGATTAGGGAACCATGTGGTTTTTTATATTAGATTCGTCATTGCCTAACCATATCACCATATTGCTACTCATAAGATTAGAATACATTCAAAATGGTATGATGATAAAAAATATAACAACCAAATGAAATCCCTAAAATATAGGAGTATCAAATGTTACATGATTTTATTAATTCCATTGTTGAAACATGTGTTCATCTATGAACATATGTTCATCTAAGAGCAAATGTTCATATGTTCACAAATGAACAACGTTCCTATATAAAGACATGTATGTAGAGATAAAACATGTTTATAAATGAACACCATATGTTCATAAATGAACATATGTTCAAAAATGAATATATGTTCATAGATGAACATATTATCACAACATGAGCTCATTTCTTTTATAATTTACTATATTGTTCATTTATGAACATATATGTTCATCTATGTTTATCTCTCTCTCTCTCTCTCCCCCTCTCTCTCTCTCTTATTCTTCTTCTTTTTCTTCTTTCTTTTTAAACTGAAATGAAGGAACACCTATCCTCTTTCTCCTTTGGCATCACAACCAACTTTTTCTTCCCCATCTCCTCTGTTAATCTCTAACGACCTCCATTGGCATCTGTCTTCATAACCATCGTTCCCACTTTTCTTTCTTCTTTCCATCGCAACCCTAGCCACCACAACTAACCACAGCCACCACCATTCTATCATTTATGTAACACCCGACTTATTAACTAAAAACACCCCAAAAAAAATTTTACTTTTCAAACCAAATCTTATTACAAACAAACACAAATAGGGGGTATTAGTTAATACAATACGAGTACAAGAGGATCACGAAGTACAATACATCATATTATACATCTCTAAGCCGGGCTGTCACTTGAGTCACTACGTCCTCAGTCACGGACTTTATCTTTTCCCTTCGCGGGATCACGCTCACCTGCAGGGACATATCACATAAACTGTGAGCTATAAAGCCCAGTGAGTAATCAAACCAAATACTACATGTATAAGAAATAATTTCTCTATACAAAGTCAAATGTAATATCATACAATACAAAATCAAACATGGCTCACGGAAATCCCGCTGTTGCCTAGACTCACGGCTGGTCCCGGTATTGTCTATATAAGTTTACATATGGCTCACGGGTTAGCCCGCTGTTGCCTAGACTCACGGCTGGTCCCGGTATTGTCTATTTATTTTTATTGACTCACGGCTGGTTCCGGTATTGTCAATAAAGATTTGACTCACAGCTCCGTTCTTGTCTATTAAAGACTCACGGCTTATCTGGTATTGTCATATCAAATCAAATATCTTGTCATTTTTTGTCCCCAAAACTATTTTCAATCCGCAGCTGCTCAACAATCATATATCACATCAAATACGAGTGAGATTACTCACCTGAAGGCTTGCTACAACTAGCGTTCGTCGTTCCTTGCTTTGAAATGAAACCCGTAGAATTTTGTCCCGTACCTATAATTCCATTTATTTCAAAATGATTATAGGTTAATAACCATTACAATTAACTCTAATACAATAGAGTTCAATAATATATAATGCCTAGTTAATAAACTTTCCGTTTACTAACTTTATATGAATTTTACTATTCACCGAGGCATTCGGGTCGGTCTACAGTGCCCCCGAGGGGTCGAAAACTCAATATGAAAATTTTCCCAAACATTTTAGACCATAACGAGCCTATGGTCCAAATTTGAGCTAAAACGGATAAGCCAAGCAAAAGTTAGCGTTTTTGATCCCCTGCCTGGCCTCTGCTCGGAGGCGCACCCCGCCCAAGGGAGGGCGCACTGCGCCTGGGCGCACCCCGCCTGGCTTTGGGGCGCACTGCGCCTAACGGCAGTGCAGGTCCCCTGGCCAGTCGCGATTTATGCACTGTAGCTTGCAGATTTGGTCCATTAAGTGCTTATTTCCGTTCTTAATCGCTTGGGGTTTGTTCCTAGGCTAAAACCTTACATATTTACAAGGTTTTTAACCATCAAAACACCCTCAATCATCCAAATTAAGAATTAGGGTTCTTAGTTTTAACAACCCCAAATCTTCAATTTCATCCAATATAACAACCTACTTTCAAGTTGTTGATTTAAGCTCTTACTAATATGACTTATTGGACCTATAACTTACATTTATTCATGTAATCTCCACTGTAATTTCAGTTTTGAGTTCAACAAAAACTCACCAAACTCAAACAAACAAGAACTTGGAAAACTTACCACTAAATCTTCCAATTCTACCCTTTGAAAGCTATAATCCAATCTTGCAAGTTCTAAACCTTCAAGAACTTCAATTCTCTGCAGAAAATCAGCCAAGAAATTGCTCCCGTAACCTCCAAAATTCTGCACAAGTTCTTGCTTAAATACCTCCAAGATTTGCACTTTGGTCCTTAGAGTTGCATATTTAAGACTTGTGCCCCAATTCACAAATATTGTAACACAATTTCAGTTTTTAATAACATTTTAAGTCCAAACTCAAAATATTATTACAAAACAAATCATTTTCTGTCAAAAAGACCAAATTACCCTTTTGAGGTAAAATGACCATTTCGCCCTTTTTATTATAATTATATAATAAACATGTTTCGGCGTTACAAATTCTCCCCTCCTTTAAGAGATTTCGTCCCCGAAATCATACAAATAGTTGAGGGTATTTTTCCCGCATTTCACTTACGGTCTCCCACGTCATGTCGGAACCTTTGTGATGACGCCAAAGGACTTTCACCATGCTGATCTTCTTGTTTCTAAGCTGTCTTATCTTGCGGTCTAGCACTCGCTCGGGTCGTTCCGGGTATCTCAGCTTTTCATCCACCTCAATTTCAGCAAAAGGTACTTGTTGAGATTTATCAAACAACGTTTTCCTCAAATGGGACACATGGAATACATCATGTATACCACGAAGTTCCTCAGGTAACTCCAATCGATACGCCACGGCTCCAACTCTTTGGGTTATACGGAAAGGTCCAATGAAGCGAGGACTCAACTTTCCTTTCTTTCCAAAACGAATCAAGCCTTTCCAAGGGGATACTTTTAGCATTACCATATCTCCCACTTGGAACTCTATCGGTTTCACCCGTCTGTCCGCGTACTGCTTCTGTCTATTTTGAGCTACCTTCAAATTTTCGCGTATCAGTTTGATCTTTTCTTCAGTCTGTGCTACAATTTCGGGTCCAACCAACGGCTTTTCCCCAACTTCAGTCCAGCAAGTCGGAGTACGACACGGTGCTCCATACAAGGCTTCATACGGGGCCATCTGTATGCTGGAATGATAGCTGTTATTGTACGCGAATTCCACTAAAGGCAAATGATCTTCCCAGCTTCCACCGAAGTCTATGACACAAGTCCTCAACATGTCTTCCAAAGTCTGTATCGTTCTTTCACTCTGACCATCGGTTTGTGGATGATATGCGGTACTCATAAGTACTTTTGTACCCAATCGCTTTTGAAGACTCTGCCAAAAATGGGAAGTAAATCTGCTGTCTCGGTCCGATACAATTGATGCTGGTAATCCATGCCGACAAATTACCTCATCTATGTAGAGTTTCGCCAATTGATCTACTCTATACTTTTCTTTATATGGTATAAATTGTGCCGATTTGGTCAATCGATCAACAATTACCCATGTAGAATCATAACCTCGCGGTGTCCGCGGCAACTTTGTCACGAAATCCATGGTAATATGGTCCCATTTCTTCTCTGGAATTGGTAATGGCTGTATTGCTCCATACGGTTTCTGGTGGTTTGACTTAACTTGCAGGCAAGTCAAACATTTTTCCACAAATCTTCCAATGTCCCTCTTCATTCCAGGCCACCAATACATTGGTTTTAACGTCCGATACAACTTAGTACTGCCCGGATGAACTGCATATCTGCTATAATGGGCATCTTCCAGAAGTAACTTCCGCGCCTCTCCCTGTTTTGGGACCCACACACGTCCTCTGAATGTCTTCAATTTCTGAGCATTTTCTTCCAGATGCTTCATATATCCAACCATTCGTTCACTTTTAACATGCTCAGGCTTGCACGCCTCTTTCTGTGCTGAACGGATCAATTCTGGTAATCTGCTTACTACACCCATGCATGCGGATGTAACTTTCAGAGGAGCTTCTTTTCTGCTTAGAGCATCTGCCACCACGTTCGCCTTGCCAGGGTGGTACTGAATTTCACAGTCAAAATCTTTCAACAGATCCATCCACCTTTGCTGTCTCATACTAAGCTCCTTCTGGTCGAAAAGGTACTTTAGGCTCTTATGATCAGTGTAAATGACAAACTTCACACCGTATAAATAATGCCTCCATAACTTCAATGCTAAAACCACCGCAGCTAGTTCCAGATCATGAACGGGATACTTCTTCTCGGCATCTTTTAGTTGGCGGGACGCATAGGCTATGACCCGACCTTTCTGCATTAAAACACACCCAAGTCCAATTCTAGAAGCATCACTGTAGATCACATACTCTTCTCCGCTTTGTGGTAGAGCTAACACTGGTGCTTCACACAAAGACTGTTTCAGCTTTTGAAATGCTTCTTGTTGTTTTTCGGCCCACACGAACTTTTCACCCTTCTTCGTTAACTTGGTCAGCGGAGCAGCTATCGAAGAGAAATTCTCGACAAATCTTCTAAAATAGCCTGCTAAACCAAGGAAACTTCGTATTTCAGTTGGACTCCGGGGCGGTTCCCACTTCATCACGGCTTCAATCTTTGATGGATCAACTTTCACCCCATCGGCATTAATTACATGGCCAAGAAATTGGACTTCCCTTAACCAGAAATCACACTTGGAGAATTTCGCATACAGTTTTTCTTGACGAAGCAACTCTAACATCTGTCGAAGGTGCACTTCATGCTCAGACTGGCTTCGGGAATACACCAAGATATCGTCAATAAACACTATCACCGAGGTATCAAGGAACGGACGACACACTCGGTTCATGAGATCCATGAATACGGCTGGAGCATTGGTTAACCCAAAAGGCATCACCAAAAACTCATAATGACCGTATCTCGTACGAAAGGCTGTCTTCGGAATGTCTGACTCCCTTATCTTCAACTGGTGATATCCCGACCTCAGGTCAATCTTGGAAAAGTAGGACGCGCCTTGCAGCTGGTCAAACAAGTCGTCTATTCTGGGTAGCGGGTACTTGTTCTTCACTGTGATCTTGTTTAACTCCCGATAGTCAATACACATGCGCATTGACCCATCTTTCTTCTTAACAAACAGAATAGGAGCTCCCCAAGGCGATGTACTCGGTCTGATGAAACCCCTGTCTAACAATTCTTCCAGTTGCTTGCGCAGTTCCACCATCTCTGAAGGTGCTAAACGGTATGGAGCTCGGGCAACAGGTGCAGCTCCCGGAACTAGTTCAATCGTGAACTCAACCTGTCGATCTGGTGGCAACCCTGGAAGTTCTTCTGGAAACACATCTGGGAACTCGTTCACAACATTCACATTCGCTACCCCCACTTTAATCGGTTGAGCCACCGATACATAAGCCAGGTAAGACATCCCTCCTTTACTGATACAGCTTCGGGCTTGAGCAAAGGAGATAACTGGCATTCGCAACCGAGGTCGTTCACCTTGAATCTTTATCCATTTTCCATCCGGTGATAACACTGTAACACTTTTATTTCTGCAATCCATGTTAGCATAATTCGTTGCTAACCAATCCATTCCCACAATTACACCAAATTCGTTGGTAGTCATCGGCTTCAAATCTATAGGGAAAACGGTCCCGTAGATTTTAAGCTGACAACCTTCCAAATGTTCAGAAACCCAAACATATCGGCCGTCCGCTATAGCTACTTCTAGACTTTCATCCATTGATGTTAACGGTACATTCAGGCGAGGCAACAAGGACTCCGATACAAAACAGTGAGTGGCTCCCGGATCAAAAATAACATATACAGGTATGGTATTGAGAGTGAAAATACCTGTCACCACATCGGTCTTTTCCCGGGCTTCCTCCACCGTCATCTGAAAAGCTCGTGAGGCCACCGGTCGTCCTCTGTTCTTCGGCTCTTCTTTCTTTCCCACTTGATCATCCCTGGGCCTTTCGCTGTATACACCAGATTTCAGTTGGGGACAATTTAGGCGAATATGATCCGTAGCCCCGCATTGGAAACATCTGCGGTCCGCCCGACAGTCCCGTATAGTATGACCCGTTTTTCCACAATTTCGGCAGATAAGCGACCCAGTATCGCTGCGACAACTGCCCGTGTGCCGTTTTCTACACTTTTCACACCACTTCCCTTCATCTCTTTGGCCTTTTCCCCTTGACCCGGATTGTTGCGACTTCTTTTGAGGCGTCCAACCTTGGTCTTCTGCCTTTCGTTTCGTTTCCATAACTTTCTTCTCGTCTTCTTGTCGCTTTAGTTCTGTTTCTCTTTCTGTGGCTCGATCTACTACTTGCCGGAAAGTAGTTAATTTCAACGGTTGCACAATTTCTCTAATTCGGGTTGTCAACCCCCGAACATACTTGTCGATCTTTCTCTTTTCAGTGTAAATGTGGTGTTCAGCAAACCTAGCTTTCTCTAGAAAGCTAAGAGTATATTCTTGGACAGATCGGGAACCCTGTTCCAGGTGTAGGAATTCATCCTCCAGCTTCTGAATAGCAACTTCCGAGCAATATTCTTCGTTAAACTTTGTCTTGAATTGCTCCCAAGGTATCGATTGGGACGAATCAAGATCCAATGATTTATAGTAGGTTTGCCACCAATGTAGTGCGCCACTTGTAAGTTGGTTCGTGGCAAATTCCACTTTGTCATCATCCGCACACTTGCTCACTCGGAACACCTTTTCCATGTGCATGATCCATTCCATAGCTTTGACTGGATCATCTGTCCCCGAAAATTCCTTTGGTTTACAACCAAGGAAGGATTTATAAGTACACCCAATTTTCTTGGTAGAGGCTTCTCCACCTTGTGTTTCTTTCACTGCCCGGGCCCGACTTTCTCCCTGGCTTTCGTTTTCTGGCTGTCTGTCATGAACACTCTTTGCAGCCTCCTCAGTAGGATCAGGATGTACACTCGGGTTGGGGTTGCCACTCGGGTTAGGATTGTTCGATAATGCTGGCAGCATTTGCCTAACCACTTCCTCCACTATTGCCCGGATATCAGGTGGATTTTGTCCCACCGGTTCCCTTGCTGGTGCCCTTCTCCCGGCAGAACCGCGTGAACGGGCTGGTCCACTTCGTGCACTTCCACCACGCGAATTTACACCAGTGGGGTTACTTCGTGTATTTCTCATACTTCAAAATTTCAGCAAACCGTTAGATTACATATATAATAACAAACTTATATATATCTAACAGTCCATTTATCTGTCTTTCTCTCAAGGTTTAAGTCCAGGAATCTAGTCTAAGACACCTAGTTCACTTAAACCACGGCTCTGATACCAACTTGTAACACCCGACTTATTAACTAAAAACACCCCAAAAAAAAATTTTACTTTTCAAACCAAATCTTATTACAAACAAACACAAATAGGGGGTATTAGTTAATACAATACGAGTACAAGAGGATCACGAAGTACAATACATCATATTATACATCTCTAAGCCGGGCTGTCACTTGAGTCACTACGTCCTCAGTCACGGACTTTATCTTTTCCCTTCGCGGGATCACGCTCACCTGCAGGGACATATCACATAAACTGTGAGCTATAAAGCCCAGTGAGTAATCAAACCAAATACTACATGTATAAGAAATAATTTCTCTATACAAAGTCAAATGTAATATCATACAATACAAAATCAAACATGGCTCACGGAAATCCCGCTGTTGCCTAGACTCACGGCTGGTCCCGGTATTGTCTATATAAGTTTACATATGGCTCACGGGTTAGCCCGCTGTTGCCTAGACTCACGGCTGGTCCCGGTATTGTCTATTTATTTTTATTGACTCACGGCTGGTTCCGGTATTGTCAATAAAGATTTGACTCACAGCTCCGTTCTTGTCTATTAAAGACTCACGGCTTATCTGGTATTGTCATATCAAATCAAATATCTTGTCATTTTTTGTCCCCAAAACTATTTTCAATCCGCAGCTGCTCAACAATCATATATCACATCAAATACGAGTGAGATTACTCACCTGAAGGCTTGCTACAACTAGCGTTCGTCGTTCCTTGCTTTGAAATGAAACCCGTAGAATTTTGTCCCGTACCTATAATTCCATTTATTTCAAAATGATTATAGGTTAATAACCATTACAATTAACTCTAATACAATAGAGTTCAATAATATATAATGCCTAGTTAATAAACTTTCCGTTTACTAACTTTATATGAATTTTACTATTCACCGAGGCATTCGGGTCGGTCTACAGTGCCCCCGAGGGGTCGAAAACTCAATATGAAAATTTTCCCAAACATTTTAGACCATAACGAGCCTATGGTCCAAATTTGAGCTAAAACGGATAAGCCAAGCAAAAGTTAGCGTTTTTGATCCCCTGCCTGGCCTCTGCTCGGAGGCGCACCCCGCCCAAGGGAGGGCGCACTGCGCCTGGGCGCACCCCGCCTGGCTTTGGGGCGCACTGCGCCTAACGGCAGTGCAGGTCCCCTGGCCAGTCGCGATTTATGCACTGTAGCTTGCAGATTTGGTCCATTAAGTGCTTATTTCCGTTCTTAATCGCTTGGGGTTTGTTCCTAGGCTAAAACCTTACATATTTACAAGGTTTTTAACCATCAAAACACCCTCAATCATCCAAATTAAGAATTAGGGTTCTTAGTTTTAACAACCCCAAATCTTCAATTTCATCCAATATAACAACCTACTTTCAAGTTGTTGATTTAAGCTCTTACTAATATGACTTATTGGACCTATAACTTACATTTATTCATGTAATCTCCACTGTAATTTCAGTTTTGAGTTCAACAAAAACTCACCAAACTCAAACAAACAAGAACTTGGAAAACTTACCACTAAATCTTCCAATTCTACCCTTTGAAAGCTATAATCCAATCTTGCAAGTTCTAAACCTTCAAGAACTTCAATTCTCTGCAGAAAATCAGCCAAGAAATTGCTCCCGTAACCTCCAAAATTCTGCACAAGTTCTTGCTTAAATACCTCCAAGATTTGCACTTTGGTCCTTAGAGTTGCATATTTAAGACTTGTGCCCCAATTCACAAATATTGTAACACAATTTCAGTTTTTAATAACATTTTAAGTCCAAACTCAAAATATTATTACAAAACAAATCATTTTCTGTCAAAAAGACCAAATTACCCTTTTGAGGTAAAATGACCATTTCGCCCTTTTTATTATAATTATATAATAAACATGTTTCGGCGTTACAATTTATCTCTATCCTCGTTGGAGAATACTATTAGCCACCTATAACTTAACCAATTTCTTCACCAGACCCTCGTCAGTGGCTTCCTTTCAACCGAAGTACCCGATCTCTAACACGTAGTCCATCGCCATTGTTCAAATTGAGATGTCATCGGAGGTTAAAAAGCTTATGATTATGGGATTTCTCTGTTTCATATGATTTTGTCGATGAATCAGGAACGACCTAAGCCCTCTTTATAAAAAAGCTTTCAATTGGGACCTTATCCAAGGTTACATCCATGGCGAGTTAGGGTTCATCATCATGGGCTCATAGTTCTTGAAACGCAACCATTGTCATTAAGCAATGGTGGATTAGAAATTTGAGAGCACAAATCAGAAGATTAAATAGAGTACAAACGAAAGCCCTTTATTGTAAATGCTCAAACTCTGTTCCATACTTACTTGCACCATTTCTGCAAGCATCTTCAAGTATGTGAGCTTCGAGTTCCGCTCTCCGATACGACGATTCTCGGAGCAATTGGAGCAGGGTGTGGGATTTGTTTTTCATTTGCTTTCTATTTTGTTTTTGTGCAGGTTTCTATTGATGAAATCAACTTTAGACTCATTTTTAAGGTGGGATTTGGGTTTTATCTTGATACTTATCGAGTTTAGATGATTCCAGTAATCAGTTTAATAAATCATTTGATGATTCATTATGGATTTAGGGAAGTATGCAATTAAGGCGAAGAGGGAGAAGATGAACAAGATCTGTGGATCAGTGGGAGATAGTGAACGATGTGTGATTTGGTGAATGATGCGATGGTGGATTGGTGGGAGAAGGACGGTGGAGAGGTGGTCGACGCTTTTGTTATTGATGTGTGGGAGTAAAAGTGGGTAAATCGAACATGAGTCCAAGGGAATATGTGTGGAGAGAGAGAGAGAGAGAGAGAGAGAGAGAGAGAGAGAGAGAGAGAGAGAGGGGGGGGGGGGGAGGGGTGGGTTTCTTTTATTTAATTAAAAAATATTAATATAGATATTAAAAAATAGAAAAAAAAATTAAAATGACAATTCAGTCTGTTGAATATGTCAAGGATCAAATTCACTAAAAATTCTTGATTTTGGACCTCTAATGCAAGTTGAAAACTTTTTAAACTTTATCCACAGTTTTTTCTAAACCACAATGACAAATTTTGTAGTTTTGTCTTTAAATAATAATAAAAGATGATAAATAAAAAAAGTAAAAACAAACAAAAAATAAAAAATGACAAATGACAAATGAAAATAAATTAATAAAATAAATATAAGTAAAAAAACAACAAAAGAAAAAAAAAATACACCAAGCAGTTGAAAAGGATACCTAAAAAAACCCCCTTTAGAAATTCCGGTAAGGTAAATATTTGTCAATTTTTCTACACTTTATTTGCTCTTTACTAATGTCATTCCGAAAGAGTTGTGAGTATTGGTCGGTTCACGTGAAAAAGAAGCCAAATGAACTTCAAGTTCAACGTCAAAAAGTTAGTGAGTCGTTAATCCCATGCATTTATGACTTTTTATCCCAGTTTCTTTAGTTTCCATTTCCACAAGCATTTCTTGTACCAATATATATATATATATATATATATATATATATATATATATATATATATATATATATATATATATATATATATATATATATATATATATATATATATATATATATATATATATATATATATATATATATTAGAGTACCTAAAAAACAATATACTGGTTTATTTTTTTAATATTTTAACTCAAGTTTGGCAATTATTTTTTTAGAAAGACAGTTGTAAAAATCAGGAGCTATCGAGATGCTAGAAAGTACAAGAAAAAGGATTACAACGTTGAAGAGCTAGGTGCATTGGACTACTTCACCAATTAGTCTAACGAAAGCCAACATTTTTGCATCTTTGCGTCTTTTTTTAATCCAAAGGAAAGACGTCACCTGCATATATCAATAAGTTTGGGGACTCATTGCTAGATTTCCAAATGAGTCAAATTGAAGATAGAATGACCACTTGCCAGTCCTCAAAACAAAAAATATAAGAAGCAAACAAATGGAATTGACTCTTCTTCACTTGTGTATAATGGACATAAAAATGAACTAAATGCAGCCCCCCTCTTAGCTAGAGTAAGTTTAATTGGTAGGAAGACGTTCGAACTGCAGTTTATGAGTTTTCACCATTTCTTTTTATTGTTGTCATCTTACGATAGAGTTACACAAATAAGCAGAGGCTAATGGTGCATAGGTGTAGCCCGATAATCTGGTTACTTTTCATTTTTTTTCTGATGACATTATTGTCTTTAGGCGAATGGTCTCAACTGAATGCAAAAAATATTGTTTGTATTCTAGAATTTTTTTTTTTTTAAACCATATCTAATCCACATTCATTTTTTACTCTATTTTTTGAGTAAAAAATAGTGCAAAGTGTAGTTGATCTTCAACTCAAACTCTATTTGTTATACATCAATTTTACCTCGAAATGTATATTTCTAATATATTATTTTTCTTTTATTTGTATAAATTGTCAAAATCAACTCTTCTTTTTATTAGTTTTAAACAAATAAGTATTCTATCTTTTTATTGTAATATATTCTACGTTGTGTTATCCGTATTGTATAACTAATATATATATATATATATATATATATATATATATATATATATATATATATATATATATATATATATATATATATATATATATATATATATATATATATATATATATATATATATATATTAAGTTCTTTTATAAAATATGTTGTCATGCTTTATTTTTATTTTTTTAAATATACGTTAACTTTTATATGAATTCGATACATACTTATTTAATTATATAATTAGGATTAATTAATATCATTTAATATATAACATGATTGTAAATATTTATTAATACATTTAAAGCAAAACTAGAAATGTATAAAAAAGGGGGACTAAAAAAACCAGGGTCGCCAGGATGGAGGACCAGTTAGAGTGGATCGGGGAGGTGCTTCTACAGATCGCATCGGCACAGGGTCAGCGGCCCCGACCATTCCCAGCCATTCCCAGGCAGAGCCCATGATCATGAGGTTGGACCTTCCAGGCCACCAGGTGGCAGTTGATGTATTTTTCTTTTTCATTTTTTTTTTTGGGATATAAGTACTGAATCTATGACACATCTTTATCTTTTGTTTGTTTATATTTCATTTGCTATGTTTGTGTTTAATGTTTTGTTGAGTTATGCATGTTATACCAAATTGGGGAGGAGTTGTCTCAGACAAATGTGGGGTCACCGTGCCCCCTCCACTTGTCTTGACCACCGGCGTGTTCACTGTTGCACCACAACTCCAGAATATGAAATCAAGGACTCTTTTTGTTCGAATTTGTACCTGTGATACTGAGTACCAAGCAGTCTACCGTCCAAAGGGGTAACTCTTTCTCCCTTGTTCTAAAATATTTTTTTGTACAACGGGGACGTTGTACGGTTTTAAGTGTGGGGTGTGGACGGTCAAAAGAGTATTTTTGAAATTTTTGTAGGAAAATACCAATTTTCAAATTTTTAGCAACTTTTTCAATTTTTTTACTAAATTGTAATTTTGAAACGAATGATTTGTGATTGTTGATAGCATTAGTATTTTTCAAGAGATACTATTTAGTTGTGATCATGCTATTAGTTAGTCAAACAAGTTGAGTTTTAGGAGTTAGACGATTGGATTGTTTTAGGATTGGAATTTAGGAAGGAAATGTCAATTTGTGGCCTTTGTTGTTCGAGTCGGTAGGTCCGAAAAGGGTGGCCTCGAAGACGCATTTATGCACCTTACCACCTAAGATCGTCTGGTCTGGGATGGTATTTCTGAAAGCTCGCTACACGGACAACATCGAAAGTCATGGACAATTCCTTAATGGCCTTTAGAATCTGAATGAGTACGTACACTTCATTATGGACAGAAAATTTGTAATCAGGGGTTCTTTAGAAAGCCATGAATTCCAAAGAACATTCTAATTAGGTTCTCGTGAACTATTTCACTCTAACTCATAGGGCAATAAGCTTTGAAACTAAACGCAGTCAAAAATTGTTTGAGTCCTAGTTAGAATTTACTAAAAACTCTCTTGCTTGGGGACAAGCAAGGCAAAAGTGTGGGATATTTGACAACGCCTAGTGATATTGCATATTTTAGTCGTTGTTGAGCCCTATTTTTAGTGAAATTATATCATATATATCGTGGTATTCTCACTTTTCGTGCCAGTACTTGTTTGGAAGAAAATAATGAAAACAGGGACCAAAAGCATGCAAATTGGAGAAAGTTTGAAGAAGAAGATAAAATCAGGAAAATACGTACGCGTGCCGCGGGTTTTGCAATTGCGCGACGCGGATTCGAGGCGGTGGAACAAATTCAAATGTCGAGAAAACGGGAGAAGATAAGTACGCACGCCGCGGGATCCATAAAAGCATGGCACGGCTGCAGGAAATTTGCAACTATAAATCGAGGCATTTACAGCCGAAAACCCTAGAAAAGACCCGGTGGAAAAACGACCTGAAGGCTCTTTGACTCCGTGATTAAGCATCAGCAACCTCTTATTTGGTATTTCTTTGTTTTAGAATTTATTTTCATTTAGTTAGATAGTTAGTAATTGTTAACTAGTATCTTTGGGAGTGACAACCACTGATATTAGGCTTTAGTTTATGTTTTTGAATCATTTGGTTACTGTTTGTACCTGTGGAATTCGTTTTGGTTAATGAAAATCATTTGGTTACAAGTAATCTTGGTTTTTCTGTGTTTTAATGATTGTTATTGGTTGTGATTGTTTGGATTGTGTTTGGATGTTTGATTTGACCTTGTTGGACTGTTTTCCTTTGCTGATTTCAGTAGCCAATTAGGTTAGCTTTTTAGGTTTGAACTTTAGCCAGTGACTGTCCCGTTGGATCTTAGTTATTGGTTTAGCTTATGCCTTGTTTTGGTTTGTGTTTGGTTTGTTTGGATGCCTTTGTTTACTTCTGAATTAGAGATGCACTTCTGGTTTCAGAAAGTAACTAGGTTTGGTTTGAAGCTTAGCTTAGTCTATGCTTGTTTTGAGATTGTTCAGTTTAGGTTTTCTGAGTTTTAGTAGCAAGGGTTTAGAAACTAAAGTCCTCCGACTATAGCGTGACACTATAGTTGGTAATCTGTCATCTAATCTGACCACGTAGCTCCTGCGGATCGACCCTGACTACCACTGTACTAGTGTGTGTTAGGTATTTCTCTTATTTTTGACCGCACGACGACCTAGGCGTGTCAAATTTTGGCGCCGTTGTCGGGGAGTTGTGCGCTTAAGATTAGGTGATTTGTAGGACTTAGTTTCTGATTTTTGATGTTTGATTTTAGTTTTTTGGTTTTTGGTATGTGTACGTCTTCATAATGGGTGATTACATGTACCCGGATCAGTATTATGAGTATTATGAAAATCCGGCCGACACCTATTACGATGATGATTGCTACAATGGATCATTCGATGACAATGGATGGCGGACCGAGGAGTCATCTCAACCTGACATTTCTGCAAATTGGGCCCGACTTTGGGTACTCTGGTATAACACTCACCAAGAGCAGAAGGACCAGGCTGATGCTCCTGTAAGATTGCAAGCTTCTTTAGATATGTTAGAGGAAAGTTGGAAATGTTCACCACCTTCGCCAGAACCGGAGGCGAGTGATTTTTATACCAATAAAAATGTGTGTGAACTTGCATCACCTGAATATGTGATGGAAGGGCATACACCGTGGGAAAGTCAAGAGACCACTGAGAGGGTCGAAAATGTTGTTGATGAAGAGGTTGTAGGTGACAATGCTACCTCTGACTCAACAGCTTTTGATGTTTTTGAAAATGTTGATAATATCGAGCTGGTGATGAGTGAATCCATACCATCACCAGATAATTTGGTTGATGAGGATGTTGAGGAGGAGGCTGTAAGTGATAGTACAGATCCCATCCCAACAAGTCCTGAAATTGTTGAAGCTGCCAATGTCTTTGAGGAAGTTGGTGTAGATGACAATATTACCCCCGACCCTGTAAGTTTTGAAAATTTTGAGAAATTTGAAAGTAAGGATCTGATGATGGGTGACTTTGTACCACCATCAGATCAAATAAGTCACTCACTTTTGGTTCCGATCCACCTGTTGGACGATGACCAAGAAGTTGATGCTGACGAGTTAATATTTGAAAATAAAAAACATGATTTTATCACCACTCATGATCCATTCATGAATGGAAAATTAGATGTAATCAATACTATCGATGAGGACATATGGAAGCATCCTGATATGTTGCCTTCCGATTCCATTCGATTGGAAAATTTTTATTGGTACTGCAAACCAAAATTGCAACCTGAAGATAGCATGTGAGACACTAGCAACCGAGGTGTAAAACAACTACTGGAAGCGGCACTGGGCGCACTTCATGTCAAGCCTTTGACTTTGAAGAGATGCAGAAGGAAGGACCGAGCTTGGAGGTTCAAAGCTACCTCCAAGCATTCACGGGAGCTAACCAGAAAGCAACAACCGGGCAGCACCACGAGAACTAGCAAGCCATTCGACCCAGGAAAGTTTGAAGGGCAGTGGGTCAGCGAAGGGACGGTGGAAGCAGAAAAGCAGCAAGGAAAGAAGGCATACGATCCACCGTAGATGTAGAAGGAGTAGTACGTCTGGCTGAAGACGTTAAACTTAGCGCTTGTTGGGAGGCAACCCATCGTGTCATAGGTTAGGTTCTGTATTTCTTAGGAATAATTAGGAAAAATATATCATTGTTAATTGCAGGTATTGGTCCAAGGCAAGTGTGGGGTCGTGTGAAGAGTTTTGGAATTTTTATGACCGCGCCGCGGTTTTCGCAATTGCGCGACGCGGGTTCGTAAACCAACCCTATGCACAGGGGTTGATTTGGTGACACGCGCACCGCGGGTTTTGCATTTGCGCGATGCGGGAATCGATCGGTCGGTTTTCTTCTGCGACACTATTCACACACACCACGACTTAGAGCTCTGATCAACAAAAATTCCTCGCGTTTTTTCTTGCTCATTTCATTCCCACTACTACGGTATGTCATTCTAACTAGCTATTACTCGTTTAAACTAGTGATTAGGTAGTTAATTTGAGTGATTTATTCAAAAAGTTTAAAACTTAGAAATCGCCAATGCTGACGCATAGGGTGTTTATTTTGCCAAATAGAGACCGTAGATGAGTTATTTGGCACTTAGGCTACCTTGTGGTGTAATTGGATTGAGTTTAAACAGGTTAAAACTCGATTTGAGTTGGATTTTTGGAAACAGCCGCTCGCCGCGCCGCGCCATTGCTCTTGAGCCGCACCGCGGGTCGGTGGGGAAGAAAAGGACTTATTTTGCAAAAAAAAAATTGTTTTTGCAGATGATGTTCAGACTAGATCACGAGTTCCTTCAGTTTGCAGAGGGGCCTGTTAGCTCTGTTGAGTACATATCGAGGAGAGACGCATTGACCGGTCGCCGGGTTCTTGAGGTGACGATTATTGATCGGGACATTCTCAGGAGTGCCGGGCTCTGGGGCGAGATAGAGCCATTTTGACACCGCACCTGGACTCATGAGGACGCTTCATTTACCTGCCGGGGCTAGGATAGGCTCATGGCCACCGAGGAGGACGTTGTCTACACGGAGCTTCTACTGGAGTTCCTTTGCACTGTCCAGTTTGCACCGGGAGCGACAGATGCCCGTTCCAGACTGCTACGGTTCAGGTTGGGGGTGTACAGAGGGAGTGCAGCCTTCGGGAGTTTGGGAGGCGCACCGGTATCTACACCGAGGCAGACTTGCAGCACCGCCACTTCACGCAGTTTATGGGTGCGTGCATTCAGGGGCAGCCCGCTCAGCCAATGCGAAGGTTTGGGCATCATTGTCCAACATTTTCTACGAGGCGGGGACCTCTCGGGAGAGCCACCTCCGTGACCCACTCCACCGACTCATGCATCGCATCGTCTCCACCTGCATCATGCAGCGGGAGGGGGGCGAGAAGGTGTCCGGTGAGGACATGACATTCTTCTGGGTTCTCCTCGACCCCACCAGGTTCCTTCACCTCTCTTTTGCCTTAGCCGTTGCTTTATCCACCCGATCGACGGGTGCCTCCGCCAGCAGTCCTCTGGGCCGAGGATACTTCATCACCCGCCTGGCCCGATCATACCGGATCCTCACTGCCCACACTGTCGCCACCTTGACCGCTTTACCTCCATCTCGCACTACGGCACGAGCATTGGAGAGCATGGGGCTGATTCAGTAGCAGCGCCCGGGACAGTTCATGAGGGCAGAGACCGAGGCACCCCAGGACCCTAGCCAGCGTACGCCCAGCCTGGCAGGAGACGCAGGAGGCAGCCTCCACCAGTAGCGCCAGCTACAGAGCCACAGCCACAGCAGCAGCAGGATCCGTCGGCTATGCACCGATTGGAGGCCCGGGTCGCCAAGATGGAGGACCAGTTAGAGTGGTCGCCAGGATAGAGGACCAGGCTATCCACCGATTGTGTTTGGATGTTTGATTTGACCTTGTTGGACTGTTTTCCTTTGCTAATTTCAGTAGCCAATTAGGTTAGCTTTTTAGGTTTGAACTTTAGCCAGTGACTGTCCCGTTGGATCTTAGTTATTGGTTTAGTTTATGCCTTGTTTTGGTTTGTGTTTGGTTTGTTTGGATGCCTTTGTTTACTTTTGAATTAGAGATGCACTTCTGATTTCAGAAAGTAACTAGGTTTGGTTTGAAGCTTAGCTTAGTCTATGCTTGTTTTGAGATTGTTTAGTTTAGGTTTTCTGAGTTTTAGTAGCAAGGGTTTATAAACTAAAGTCCTCCGACTATAGCGTGACACTATAGTTGGTAATCTGTCATCTGATCTGACCATGTAGCTCCTGCGGATCGACCCTGACTACCACTGTACTAGTGTGTGTTAGGTATTTCTATTATTTTTGACCGCACGACGACCTAGGCGTGTCATATACCTAAACATAGAGTGAAATTATGGAGTGAGGTTGGAGAGAAATAGATTTAGAAATAGAGTAAAACCTAAAAAATGAGGTGGGTTGAAGATGCTCTTAGAATTGCGATTGAAAATAAATATGCAAAAAACTTGTCTTCTAGGTAGGAATACCTTATCTTGAGGTTAAGGGCTTAGTCGCGATTATTGGATGTTCATTGTCAAAGTTTCCTTTTACTTATCTTCAATTACCAGTCATATCTAATACGAGTAGGATGTATAGGTGGAAAGTTGTGTTTGATTGTTTTACAAATGAACATTCTAGTTGGAAAGTTAATATGTTCTCTATTTATAGTAGGTTTACTTTGATATAGTTAGTTTTGGATAGTGTAATGATTTATTCCAGTTGTAATGATTTATTACTTCTCGATATTTAAAGTTCTTAAAGGTATTATATATCTTGAGAAGCAACATTGCACATTCTTTTGAGGTGATGACACGGAAGACAAGAAAATGTGTTAGTTGCATCGAAAGAAAGCACTTTCCAGCAAAGATGATAGAGTCGTTAGTATTAGGAGCTTATCTTCTTTTAGTCATGCTATTTTTTCAAGTAGGTTTAGTGGTTCATTGTTGAGCTAAATTATTTGTAGGCTATACTTATTAAAGAGGGACGACTATGTAGGTGTCATGGTTCTTCTTTGGATCACATTTCTATTGTTGTATTTGGAGTAATGTCATTACTTTAATTAAAATTTTATTGGAAAAGGCATGAAAATTAGTTTTTTTTTGTGATGACAGGTGGCGACCGATGAGTTTATGGAATGACACCTGGTGTGGGGAATCTTTACTTAAATATCATTTCCATAGAGTCTATTTGCATGATGTTCAAAACTATTATCTTGTTACACATCATGTGAAAATTGGCTAGTTACATTGAGTTTGTATATAGAAGTTGATAAGGGGAGTATAAATGCTTCAATGAAAGGGTTTACATGAGCTCTTACATCCTTTGATCCATTCCTACCATTCTAATGATTAAGTTTAGGATTTAGAACTCGGTGGAATATATATGGTGGCTTCCGTAAGACATATCATTGACTCATAAATCATATGATCGGGGCAGGAAAATCATAGGAATAATTTGTTCCAATCAAGGATAATATTCTAGGTTGGGAAACTTTGTTGGATAGGTTCCCTACAAACGTTAACATATATAAAAAGACAAGTTTAAGATGAGTGTATTTAATGCCCGATTTGTGATATGTATATGGAGACAAATGATCATCTTTTCAACTCGTATTTTGTAGCTTATTTGATTTGGTTTTAAATTGATAAATAGTGGGGGATTAGTGGTGTTATTCTTAATTCAACTTTCAATATACTTAAATGGTTGGATTTATCGGACCTTAACAAAAACAAAGAGTATGTTTTCATGTTGTGATTTACACTTCTACTTGGGGGATATGGAATTTCTAAAATAAGTTACTCTTTGGAACCAAAAAAAATATAAGAAACACAATATTATCAATAGAATTGTTTCTTAATCATATTTTTGGATTGTCCATAGTAAACGTAAGTGCAATTGGTATATTGGTTCCCAAACTATGTCGGTATCAGTGCCATTTTAGATATTATAACCATCTTTTTAAGCTATCTTGACCATTCTATTTCATCAATGTTCTTGGTAATGATCAGTATATTTTAATTAAAATATAGATTTTAACATTTTAATTTGTTCATCTGCTAGAACTCCTGATTATCATTGTAATATGTGGGTTAGAATATATGATGAACAATATGAAGCTTCACTCTTCATGGTTTCTAGAATGGTCCTTAACCTCCAAAAGAATAATTGAAAAATTATGAACCATCTGGGATCATGAAGGATTTAGAAAAATATATATTTTAACATCAATATGAAAAGAAACTTTAGGGAAAGTAGAAGAATACTGAATCAAAGCTGCACCTGATGCATGGTGTTGAGAAGGATGCTCTCACAAGGTTAAGGAAAAGCAGGCTTCAATGGAAGAAGGAAAACTATTATTGTTTGACCTAAGAAGAAAAAGGAACACCATATAAAGGATGTCGAGTGTCACCATTATGGTGAAATAGAACACTCGATGAGGAACTATCCTCGATACCTCTTTAAGCTAAAATAAAGAAATGTTAGAGCATCCAACAAGTCAAGTATTTAGTACTTGTTGTAGAACTCATATGTGTGTCCATCTATTACAAAGAATCCAAAAATTAAACAAAGATTATTTAGACTTATTCGTTGGTAACAAATCACGAGCACCTATTAAATCCCAGCTATGAGTTGAAGTTACCAAGTGGTCTAGTTCTTACTTCAGACGATTGTCATTATGCTGCAAGCATCAGTGTATGGATAGCTTTAGTTTTACTTTTAAGACTTGCAACTGACCCAATACTTACTAATATGATATCTTTATTTATAATTATAACTTGTTTTATGTTAATGTTGCTCCTTGTAATGGTATTTATAAACTAGATATGCATAATTTCATCTCATATAATCAATCAGCATATACTTTGAATGCCAAAATGTCAAATTAAGACTTTAAGTTAAACTTATCTATTGTATTGTCGTATTCAACACATACACAACAGGTGTAATACAAAAATCCAATTTAAAGGAATTTCATATACATTTGGCCCTAGGTTATTTGATTTATGTTGAAAGATGAAAAAGACTTAATTCTCATGTATTAGTAAGAGATCCAAAGAACTATTGGGATTCATACATATATGTGGAGGCTTTTTAGGGCTGCTACTAGATATGGATACAATTCCTTCATTACATTTACTAATTAGCTTAGTAAATATTGATATTTCTACATGCTTAGATATAATCATACGACTTTTTAAACGTTCAAAGTTTTCTAGAATGAAATAGAGAATCATATTAAAAATAGCATAAAAGCCATTCAATATGACCATGGAGATCATTATATGGGTCATGAATACATAGATCATCTTACGGATCAAGGGATTATCTCACAATTCAGTCCACCTAGAACACCACAACATAATGTTGTGTCCGACTAGAGAAATCAAACCTTACTTAATACGCTACAATAATATATGATTAGTGTAACCATTCTACCTTTATCCTCCTAGGGTTATTCGATAGATTATGTAACACACATTCTCAACATGATTCCAACCAAATAGGTGAATAAGACACCATATCAGTATTGGCACACGTAAGCACATATATTGTCTTACTTAAAAGCCGGGGGTTGTAAAGCTTACTGAAGTATAAGACTTATAACAAACTAGATTTAATGATAAAGAAGTATATTGTTATGGGGTACCAAAGAAAACAATGTGATTATACTTCTAAAACATTGCTGAGAACAAAGTGTTTGTTTCTTAGAATGTTGTGTTTCTATTCTAGAGCCTCCTGTTACAAAAATAAAATGGAAGGAATAAAGATCTTGAAAAAATTAAATACCCTTAAAATACAACATCTTTTGATGGACTAAAGAACAACATAATGAGCCCCTACAAAAAAAACAAAGCTTTTGCAGATCTGTAAGAGTATCTAAAAAACAAGAGAGGTATGGATTTCTCGTGACTAATGAGGAACTAGAGGATCACTACGAAACCAATAACCGCCGTTAGGCTAAATCATATTTGTAATTTGTTGAATGGCTAGAAGCCATGAATGCTAAGCCGAAGTCAATACAACTAAGTTTGGAACTTAATTGGTCCTCTACGTGGCTTCAAGCCTATTAAATACAAATCGATCTTCAACTAAATATTGGCATCGATGGTAAAGTACACATCTTTAAGTTCTAGCATATATCAAAAGGATACACACAAATTCATGGTATAAACTATAAGGAAGCCTTCTCTTCGTATGCATGCCTTGAGGCTAGTTGAATAATGATTGACATAGTTGTACATTATGACAACGAGATATCATAAATGGATGTCAAAACCGCTTTCCTGAATAGCACTTAGCGATGATATATATATATATATATATATATATATATATATATATATATATATATATATATATATATATATATATATATATATATATATATATATATATATATATATATATATATATATATATATATATATATATATATATATATGGTGCGAACAGAGGGGTTTGTGAATCCAACGAATCTTGACCAATTGTATAAGATTTAGAGATCCATCTATGGATCGGAGCAAGCATCTAAGAGTTGGAATGATTGTTTTGACAAAAAATCAAAGATTTTGGTTTTATTCAGAATTAAGAAGAGACATGTCTTTACATTAGAGTTAGTGGGAGATATATCGTTTCATTAAGCTTTTGTGTAAATGGCATACTTCTCATGGTAAATGGAAAACCACATTTCTAAACATAAAGTCTTGGCTTAGATATGGAAGATCTAGGAATTGTAGCTTACATCATAGGAATCAAGATCTATAAGGATAGATCTAGGCGAGTTATTGGTCTCAATCAAAGTACATACACTAAAAAGATCTTAAGACGGTTTATGATGCAATGTTAAAATCATGGAAACAAACCCAATGCAACATGACATTAGAAAGTCTCAGATCCGAACCACAACTGATGAGGTGAGATTAAGTTGTCCCTTTTTATGCCTATTTATATTGTATCCTTTTATAATAATCTGAATGAAATGTGAACCAACTCCTATGCATAGGTCGGTTCCCCGAAGGGTTGTCCCCATTTCCTCTGCCACTGGCCCTTCTCCCTACGGGTCCTTCATGACCGGCCGACTAAACCACTTCCCCCCAGGTCCTTCATGGTTAGTCATGTTACATTTCCTACTTCCTCCGAAGGGCTTGTCATGGACAACAACATTCATATACATGCATTGTCAACATAATAAGCATACATACACAGAATACGTATCATGTTATTCCATTAGAATAACATAAACATACATACACATCAAACATAACACATTACATACATCTTTGCTATAATAGGCAAGTTAGTGTAACTCACCTCTTAGAATGTCCACATGTCTACACTATCGTTTGCCAGGAGGAGCCCATGTGGAACGACCTATAGCATTCACAAGGGACACTATTAAGAACATGCTTTAACTTGACCCTTCTTATTCTCATTAACGCTACTTTTAGCTTCCTTTTAAGTCACTTTTTAATCCTATAACCAAAGACACTAGGTCATTAGGATTTTGATGTTATAAGGTCTTAATCTTAAGATGTATTTTAAAGACTTTGTGCATTAAAGCTAATAATCTTATTTTTATAGAATTTCCACATTAAGTTAATTTAGACCACTTTCCATCATTTTGTCCATAACTTCTGAGCCATAAGTTTAAATGACATGTTTTATACCTTTCTGGAAACTATACTCGATTTCCTCACTTATTGTCTCATGGGTTCTTTCAGATTCTACACCAATATTTTGTAAAACAGTTTGCAAGATCGGGCAGACTTGCTCTTACGAACTTTGGTGCATTTTTCTATCATTTAAAAGGATGTTTCCTCCCAACATTTTCATAACACTCATTAAGTTCTTAATGGCTTAAGGTATGACTTATATTGTTTAAAGGAACATAATGGTACATTTATTGAATGATTGAACAAGGTTTAAACACAAAGTTATAAAAATCATATTTAACATAAAATCATAAATTTAGTATTTTTGTCGTGCTTGCATCTATAGCAATTATCCTAAGGTTGAGAAAATCATCCAACCATAGCCATCACTCAATAGTGGTGTCATGGTGGTAATGGAGTGGTCTATGGTGGTGCAAACGCCACCCACAACAAAGATGTTCATAAAACTAGAAATGGACATTAATATGAGAATCAAGGTTTAGGATCATGTTTTAGATTTGGAATAGAACGAGGAACAGCCAACTTCTACCACCCTTGTGTGGTGGTCTAATAGCAGTGCTATGGTGGTCGGCCGGTGGCCCATGGTAGCTGGCGGTGGTGCTTGGCGGTTTGCTTGAAAATGGAAGAAATTGAGAGAGTTAGCTTACCCGCTTGACTAATGAGCACACCCGTCACACCTCTACACTTCCGCCAGCCGAGAAATTTTGGCAACACCTCTCTCTTGGCTTTCCTCCCTCACAGTTCTCTCTCTGTCTCTACAATAGCAACTAGTAAAAGAATGGAAGATGGAAACAAGAAAGGTTGTAGGTTATGAGACTTAAAGAAATAATTAAAGGAAAGTAATGGGAGAAATGAAGGGTGCCAACCCCCTTCCTCTCCTCATCGGTTTTGCATGAACAAAAAAGAAATGGCAAAACTAACCGTTCTAGTTCCCATAATGACCATGCACACTCCTTAAACCCTAAAGTTTCATGTATAAAAATTCCAATAGAACTCTCTAGTACTTTAACTTACTAATACCTCTAAAATACTTATTAACTGTATAATTTATTTTAATTTAATTTATTTATTTCCATCATGATCGTTATAAACATACTCCTAAATCGAAAGAGTGAAAATTGCATTAAATATTTAAATTTGTCCTAATTTTATTATGTAAAACAATGTATAAATCTAAATATGTCATTAAGAACGTCTCACTTTTAACCACATAATGATATAAATTTGTCTCACTCCAACATATATCATAAATGACATATTTTCGATGTCAAAATCTATTTTTTGTTATAAGGCATATTTTTTCATTATATTTATAATGTTTGGTTTTCATATATCATACAATCGAAATATAAAGTTCTATAAACATCTGAATTCACATCAATTTAATAAATTTTATGTCATTTTCCATTGAACTTGAGGTTTCAAAACTAATTATACTATTATAATCATCATAAATCACCGAATTAAAAAATAAATTCTTCGTAATTTATCTTAATACAAAATATCACCGACAGATCGTATATAAAATACCAAACGACTCATTTAAATTAATAAATAGTCTCGAACCTTCAATTTTGTCTTCAATGAGTATTTTAATCATATTTCACAATATTTATTCAAAAGTAAATTGCTCTGTTTTTCATATAATCAGAGTTCCCGTTGGATTTTGTGGGATATAAACTCTAGTTACTAGTATCACCCATGGAGGTGCTTAACCTTATGATCAAAAGAAACATCTCTGACTCCGATTGTTTTAAATTCCATCGGCAATGTGAGGAGCAAAGTATCACCCATGTATGCTTTGCC
Organism: Cichorium intybus; assembly: GCA_023525715.1. Taxonomy (NCBI): domain Eukaryota; kingdom Viridiplantae; phylum Streptophyta; class Magnoliopsida; order Asterales; family Asteraceae; genus Cichorium; species Cichorium intybus. The sequence continues at coordinate 125,468,655 of CM042012.1, read as the reverse complement.
GATGATCTTCTTCTCTTCTGTCAAGGTGATACATCTTCGGTTCGTGTCATTTTTGACTCTCTTGCTGAATTCTCTAGGGTCTCTGGGCTCCACCCTAATGAAGCGAAGAGTGAAGCTTTCTACTGTAATATTGGTGAGAGGCGCAGAGCTTCCATTGATTGTATTGTTAGGTTTCCGGAGGGATCTTTCCCTGTCCGATACCTTGGCGTCCCTCTCATCACCACTCGTCTTGTCCACAAGGACTGTAAACGCCTTGTTGATAAAGTCAAATGCAGGATTAACGACTGGAAGAACAAGTCTCTCTCTTTTGCCGGTCGTCTCCAGCTTATCCTCTCTGTCCTTTCTTCCATGCAAATATATTGGGCTTCTGTTTTTATTCTCCCTAAATCTATCTCTAACGAGATTGAGAAACTCATTAGGGGTTTCCTCTGGTGCAACGGTGAGATGAAGCGTGGTAAAGCCAAAGTCTCATGGAAGACTGTGTGTCTCCCTAAGACCCATGGTGGTCTGGGTATTCGTAACCTTGCTGTTTGGAATATTGCCCTTATGGCTTCCCATGCCTGGAGACTCCTTTCTAATAAGGATTCTCTCTGGGTCAGGTGGATCCACTCGTACCGCCTCTGTGGGCGTAACTTCTGGGATGCCCCCAAGAAGCGCGGTACGGGCTATGCCTGGCGCAATATCCTCGACATGCGAGGTAAGATCAGGGACTTTATTGTCTCCAAGGTTGGTGATGGCTGCTCTACGTCTGCTTGGTTTGATAACTGGCATCCTGCTGGTCCCCTCTCTAAGTTCTTATCTGCTCGTAACATCCATAATGCCGGCTTCACTCCTGATTCTAAGGTTGCTGACATTGTCCTCAACGGGTGTTGGGTGCGCCCCCATTGCTGGCAGGACTCCCACCCCATTCTCCTTTCTCATAACCCCCATTCTCTTTCCACGTCCGTTCCTGATAAACTCCTCTGGAGATCTTGCGACGGTAAGGTCTATCCTTTTTCGGTCCGTTCTGTCTGGCACTCTATCCGCCCTGCGGAGCAGCCTGTCGACTGGTATCATCTTGTTTGGTTCACCCAGAATATCCCTAGACATGCCTTCATTCTCTGGGTTGCTCTCAAAAATCGACTCAAGACCCATGATAAAATCAGAAGTTGGGAGTTGTTTGGTTCTCCCAACCTCATCTGTGCCTTCTGCAGCGATTGTTCCGATTCCCTTCCTCATCTTTTCTTTGAATGTTCTTTCCCTTCTATGGTTTGGCATGATCTTCAGCATGTTATGAACCTCTCCTTCCCCACAAATTGCTGGTCGGATATCATCAATCTTCTCAAGCCCATCTCTAAAGGTAAGAATGTCTGGTCCGTTATCCGAAGACTTGTGCTTGCGGGAGCTATCTACCACATTTGGCAGGAAAGAAATAACCGAATTTTTAAAAATAAGAGAAACACGTATCATGCTGTTGTCAAGTCTATTATTGATGATGTCCGTTGTAGACTGATGAGTCTGTGTATGAAACCTTCCCTTAATGTTATTTTGGCTAAAAGGATCTGGTCCCTCCCCTAACGTTGAGAGATGTACTTCCTATTTTCCACTGTGGTCCATTATTCTCTCTTATCTCATCCTTTCCACTATATATTTCTCTACCTATATTGTTTGTTTTTTTGCAGGATGTTTGCTTTTTATGTTCATGTTATGTTTTCTGGTTCCAAAATCTGTTTTGGTTTCTAGTATAGCCTTGTTGTCCATTGGGGCATGTCTAAATGGGTTTTTGTCATTTCTTAGGTGGGGAGTCCACAGCCTTTAATTGTATTTATTCTTTTTATTAATAAAATTTGCCAGAGGTACCGTCTTTTTTACCCAAAAAAGTTACTAGTAAATGTTAAATAAAATCATAAAATAAACAACTTATTTTAACAAAGTAGTCATGATAACTATTTTATTGCAATTATAATAAAATCTTGTTAGCCGTTTAAAAGATAACAGAATCTCTTATTACATAAAAAGTACCTCCATGTTTCATTCCATGCAAATAAAAAGACTTTACGTTTTTTTTTTTTTTTTATTATCTTTTTTCATAAAAGGAATGTGAATTGAAAAAAAGGAATGTGAACACTATTCATTATGATTCTAAAAGTCAAAAGGCATTTATTGATTGATTAAGTTGTCTACCGACCCGTGACAAGTTATTTGACTTATCCATACCCAGGTAGCAAATATGGATTTGATCACTTCAACAACCAGTAATAACTAGGGTAAATACGCCACGTGTTGTGTGGGATATATTAAAATTTTTATAATGATAAAAAATATCAAAAGCATGTAAAAGATAAATATAGTAAAATGATTCTTTTTTTTTTTCTTTTGTAAAAGCATGTATGAAAACAAAGACTTCAAAATGATGCAAAAAAAAAAAGAATTTATAAAGAAGTTATTTTATAAATACATTATTTTTCCAAAAGTATACTTCTAAAAAAGATGTAAAGGATACGCAAAATAATATGTTTTGAGGAAACTTATTTTTGAATAACATAACAAACAAACTAAAAAAATTAAGAAAAACTTGTAAACAAAGTTTGGTTGAATTCCTAGAAAACTTGTAAAAAATATAAAATCAGTTTTACAAAGAATACTTTCTAAAAGAATAATATGTAACTAACATAAAGAAACAAAGTAAAAAAGTTAGAACAAAAATTATAAAAAAAAACTTGTACCAAATTCATAAAACAATGTATAAATGTAAAAATCTACTTAAAATAAATTTGGGAAAACATATTTCTATAAAAAAACCTATTTTCTAAAATGATTTCGTAAGAGAAAACTTAATTTTACATATAAAAACATATTTATAAAAAAATCGAGAAAGTTTGTAAACAAAGTTCCGATAAATTAGTACGAAAAAATTGTAAATATATAAAATAAGTTTTACGAACAAAATTTTCTAAAAAATAAGTTGTAAATAACATAAAAAATAAATTTGTAAATAACAGTCAATAAAAAAAATAAGAAACACCTATACCAAATCCATAAAACGTTGTCTAAAAGGGAAATCTTAATAATCATTTTGTTAAATGAGTTATCTTATATTTATGAATTTTTATTTTTTAATAGTTTTACTATAATAATAATTTATACTACGTAATAAAAAGTTAATTTATATAGACAAGAGTATGTATTATTTTTTTTGGGTAAAGAGGACGGTACCTCTGGCAAATTTTATTAATAAAAAGAATAAATACAATTGAAGGCTGGGGACTCCCCACCTAAGAAACGACAAAAACCCATTGAGACATGTCCCAATGGACAACAAGGCTATACTAGGAACCAAAACAGAATTTGGAACCAGTAAACATAACAGGAACATAAAAAGCAAACAACCTGCAAAAAAAAAAAAAAAACAAACAATATAGGTAGAGAGATATATAGTGGAAATGATGGGATAGGAGAGAATAATGGACCACAGTGGAAAATAGGAAGTGCATCTCTCCACGTTAGGGGAGGGACCAGATCCTTTTAGCCAAAATAACATTAAGGGAAGGTTTCATAGACAGACTCATCAGTCTACAACGAACATCATCAATAATAGACTTGACAACAGCATGATACGCTCTTATCTTATTTTTAAAAATTCGGTTATTTCTTTCCTGCCAAATGTGGTAGATAGCTCCCGCAAGCACAAGTCTTCGGATAACGGACCAGACATTCTTACCTTTAGAGATAGGCTTGAGAAGATTGATGATATCCGACCAGCAATTTGTGGGGAATGAGAGGTTCATAACATGCTGAAGATCATGCCAAACCATAGAAGGGAAAGAACATTCAAAGAAAAGATGAGGAAGGGAATCAGAACAATCGCTGCAGAAGGCACAGATGAGGTTGGGAGAACCAAACAACTCCCAGCTTCTGATTTTTATCATGGGTCTTGAGTCGATCTTTGAGAGCAACCCAGAGAATGAAGGCATGTCTAGGGATATTCTAGGAGAACCAAACAAGATGATACCAGTCTGCAGGCTGCTCCGCAGGGCGGATAGAGTGCCAGACAGAACGGACCAAAAAAGGATAGATCTTACCGTCGCAAGATCTCCAGAGGAGTTTATTAGGAACGGACGTGGAAAGAGAAGGGGGGTTATGAGAAAGGAGAATAGGGTGGGAGTCCTGCCAGCAATGGGGGCGCACCCAACACCCGTTTAGGACAATGTCAGCAACCTTAGAATCAGGAGTGAAGCCGGCATTATGGATGTTACGTGCAGATAAGAACTTAGAGAGGGGACCAGCAGGATGCCAGTTATCGAACCAAGCAGACGTAGAGCAGCCATCACCAACCTTGGAGACAATAAAGTCCCTGATCTTACCCCGCATGTCGAGGATATTGCGCCAGGCATAGCCCGTACCGCGCTTCTTGGGGGCATCCCAGAAGTTACGCCCACAGAGGAGGTACGAGTGGATCCACCTGACCCAGAGAGAATCCTTATTAGAAATGAGTCTCCAGGCATGGGAAGCCATAAGGGCAATATTCCAAACAGCAAGGTTACGTATACCTAGACCACCATGGGTCTTAGGGAGACACACAGTCTTCCATGAGACTTTGGCTTTACCACGCTTCATCTCACCATTGCACCAGAGGAAACCCCTAATGAGTTTTTCAATCTCGTTAGAGATAGATTTAGGGAGAATAAAAACGGAAGCCCAATATATTTGCATGGAAGAAAGAACAGAGAGGATGAGCTGGAGACGACCGGCAAAAGAGAGAGACTTGTTCTTCCAGTCGTTAATCCTGCATTTGACTTTATCAACAAGGCGTTTACAGTCATTGTGGACAAGACGAGTGGTGATGAGAGGGACGCCAAGGTATCGGACAGGGAAACATCCCTCTGGAAACCTTACAATACAATCAATGGAAGCTTTGCGCTTCTCACCAATACTACAGTAGAAAGCTTCACTCTTCGCTTCATTAGGGTGTAGTCCAGAGACCCTAGAGAATTCAGCAAGAGAGTCAAAAATGACACGAACCGAAGATGTATCGCCATGACAGAAGAGAAGAAGATCATCGGCAAAGCATACATGGGTGATACTTTGCTCCTCACATTGCCGATGGAATTTAAAACAATCAGAGTCAGAGATGTTTCTTTTGATCATAAGGTTAAGCACCTCCATGACAAGAGTGAAGAGATAGGGAGAGAGGGGGTCACCCTGACGGATGCCCCTTTGACCGTCGAAGAATCCGTGCATATTACCATTGATACTCACAGAGTAAGAAGCAGTGGTGACACACGTCATGATCCAGTCAATCATACGAATGGGGAAACCAAACCCAAACAAGATGGTGCGAAGAAAAAACCAGTCAACTGTATCGTAAGCTTTTTGGATATCGACTTTAAACGCACACCTGGGGGGACCACGATGACAATGATAATAATGCATAAGCTCCTGGACAAGAAGAACATTGTCAGTGATAAGGCGCCCTGGAATGAAAGCCGATTGGTTTTCATCAACGAGAGAAGATAGGTGGTTCTTGATACGATCCGCAATGATCTTGCTGATACATTTGTAAACAACGTTACAACAGGCGATGGGGCGGAAATCAGTGACTTTAGACGGCGAGTCAACCTTAGGGATGAGAGCAAGCACGATGTTGTTGAGGGATTTAAGGAGTTTACCAGAAGAGAAGAACTCCTTAACCGCCGAACAGACATCTGACCCCACGATATCCCAAGCTGACTTGAAGAACTTAACCGTGAAACCATCTGGACCGGGCGCTTTATCATCTCCCATCTAGAACAAGACGCACTTAACCTCCTCATCCGTAACAGGAGTAAGCATGGCGGCAGACTGAAGAGGGGAGAGCTTATTAGAGAAGAGGGAACACGGTTCATGAATAGCAAGGGAGGGGTGGGCTGTGCCCAAGAAAGTTTGAAAGTGGGAGACGAACAGATTGGGGAGGGCATCCCCAGAGATCCAGTTGCCCTGGTCATCCTGGATGGAGTCGATACGATTGCGAGAATTACGACTTTTAACAGACTTGTGGAAGAAAGAAGAATTTTTATCACCCTCACGAAGCCAGTCAACCTTAGGCTTCTGTTTCAGGAACCTCTCTTCATCCAGACAACCTTCATTATAAGCGAAAAGGTACCTGGATTGTTCGTCACAGAGAGCCCTATTGAAAGGGTCCCGGTCTAGAGCAATTTGAACTCTATCAAGCTCAGTACGAAGAGAGATAACCTTAGAGAAGAGGTTGCCCTGACTACGTAGCAGCTTACGCAAAGGCGCTTTCAGATTTTTCAGGTTTTGGAAAATCTTATACATATGATGGCCGGGGATATCAGGATCCCAAGAAGAAGCAACGACATGCTTAAACTCGTTCTTATATGTTAGAAAATTAGGGAACTTGAAAGGTTTGGGCTTGAACGGGGATCTGAGGGGGAGAGAAAGCACAACAGGGGAATGGTCAGATGATCGGTAAGGGAGAAAAGTGACCGAAGCATAGGGGAAAGAAGCAACGAAGCGCGGATTACCCATGACACGATCAAGCTTCTTAAGAATGCCATCGTAACCGTTAGGAGACTTGGTCCATGTGTAGAAGAGACCTTTGAAATTAAGGTCCTCCATCTCAATCCGATTCACACACTTCCTGAAATCATCCATGCCACGAGAGATACCAGACGCCCCAGCGGTGCTATCTTTCATGTCAAGAGCAACATTGAAATCACCCAACACGATCCAGGGGGCAGCTTTAACTACATGTTTATGAGCCGCAAGAGAATCCCAAAGAGTGCGGCGCTGCATGTGATTATTATGAGCATAGATGAACGAGCAGAAGAAAGATTTATTAGAAGCACGAATTTTAACGCTGAAATGCATAACCTGATCATTGGAGTGGAGAAGCATCATATCAACAGCCAGCGGGTCCCAGGCAATCACAATTCTAGTTCCCCGAGTACAAAAAAGCCCGTTGGAAGACCAAGACCATGAGCCAAAGACACGACTACAGATACCAGGGAGATTAGAGAAGGAGGCACGAGTCTCGATGGCGGCACAAATTTGGAGATTTTGATCGCGGATAAGCTCTCTCAAAGCTTTCTGATGAGAAAGTTTACAGAGATCGCGAGTGTTCCACGCAGCGACGTGCGTCATATGGAAACCGATAGGGTGGTGGAGTCCATCTGCTCGTACTCCGGAGCTATCATAAGGTGATCATGAGGGGATCCAATATCTCCAGCAATGAACTGGGCAGTTTCCCCATCATCAGAGTCGACCTCAATGCAGTTATCCTCGTCGGTGTGAGCATGTTTAGGGGGAGGGGGGAGTAGAAGCGGGATGATCTGTCAAGTCGGTTGAACAATTCTCAAGAACGGAGAAGGCATTGAAGATAGGAGTTGAGAGCTCAGCCTGTTTCGGTGGCGTGGTGGAAGAAAGTCGAACAAATAGGGAAGGGAAACCGGGTGGGGCATTATGAGAAAGGTGGGGAATGGGGGGGGGGGGGCGGTTCTTAATTGGAACCGGGCGGAACTCAAATCGCGAATTGTTGATAGTGTTTTTATTTTTATTATAAGTATTCTTTTTTGAAATATCTTTAGCCGATACACCACTTTGGGTATTTCTGTTAGAATTACTTTGTGAATTCTCATTAGTTTTGTTTTCATTTTTTGAACCTTGTTTATAAGAAGATTTGATTTTTCTAGTAGAATTACTTAGCAAAATATCATTAGATTTATTTTCATTTATTGAGTTTTGATTAGAAACATTTTTCTTTTTAGAGACAACCGTAAAATTATCATTTTGTTCCATAGGATTAGAAGCTTGCATTGAATCAGTAGAAATTTTATCTTTTAGCTTATCTTCATTAGTCTTAGAAATGACCTGCAAACAAGTGTTAGTTTCATGACCGTAAATCATGCAGTGAGTGCACATAGAAGGTTTCCACTCATACTCTATACGAAGAGTGTGAGTAGATAACTCAAAAGTATCGGGATCAGGGATACGAACCATCACTTTATCCACCCATGAAGATCTAGTGGGGACCTCAAGAAGGACACGGGCATAAACGACTTTACCAGCCGCATAAGTGCACCCATGTATTATTAAGTTACTAGGATAAACTTTTAAATATATAGAAAAGTAAAAACTATATAAATAAAGCTAAAAAACAATCGAGAGAGAAATCTTATGTTAATTTGAAATATCTGAAATTTGAGTGGTAAATTTTAAATAAATAAAACTAATATGTAATTTTTATAACAATTAAAGTAATAGAACATTGTTAAAGTCATTTTCTATCACATCAGATTTTGTTAGTACCACATAAATTTATGTATATAAACAGACATCATATGATGTACGATATCAACACGATTAATTATACACAAAAGTATTGACTTATTTAGTAAAAACGAAAACTAAAATAACAACTTAACAAAAAGTTCTAAAAAAGTATTTTTTTTAATTTTAAAAAAATGTTGTAAATAAATTTTGAAAAAGATTAAAATAAAATTAAGACTTAAATAATATAGAATAGTTGTAGACCAAATTTAAAAACATAATATTTATATTGCGCTAAAATTGTAAAATAAATAAATCAAATTCATAAAAGCAATTAGAAATTTAGCTAGCCAAGAAAAAGTTAAATTACGTTCTATGATTTTTTTTAAATTAAATCTATAAAAAAAATTAAAAACTGAACAGAAATCTTAAAAAAATAAAAATGTTACAAGCCAAAAGAAATTAACAGGCCTTGAACAATAAGGATCTTATGGATCTATAAAGATCCAATGAAATGAGATGGCCAGTTTTAAATGGTAGTTCAATTACTTATCAAGTTGTTTTTTGTCGTGTATATTATAAAACTTTTATATCGATATTAATGGTCCACAAACGTTAATATGCACATGTCGGCACGGCACAACGTACAAAAGCCGGATATAACAAAATAACCCATTTATATGGGCACGTTCTACTGTTACTTATTTCGTTAATATATGCAATTCATTTAAACTTTTTTCAAAATACAAGCAAATTCTGGGTACGTTCTGCTGTTACTTATTTCGATAATATATATGCAATGCATTTAAACTTTTATCAAAATACAAGCAAATTCTTTTCATTACCAAAGTTCAATAAATGATCAAAATAAAACAAGAAACCTAAAAATTAATTGTGACTTTCAGAATACAAATTATCGACGTTCGAATATAATGTTGTATATTTCTTAATTAGACGCGAATATAACTGATTATAGCAAAAAAAAAAAAAAATCACTTCATTTTTTTTTAAAACTTATTTTTTATTGAAATAAAAAAAGAATATGTCAAAATTCTTAATTTTTTATTTTTTTTCAATAGACATCCGTATCAATATTTAAAAAAACCAAAAAAAAAAAAAGAATTCTTTAACAATTTTGTTTAGATTCACAACACTGAATCGGTATGAATCTGAACTATACCAATTTTTTTATAGAAGATAATTCACATATGAATGATCATGAAAATCATTTTTTTTCAACAATCATTGATCATTCAATAACAACCCATGTAAATTTAAATAAACTTTTAGATTCACATGTGAATATTACTAAATTTATATTGAATTCAAGTAAATTTGCGTATATTCTTTTCGATTTCAAAATTTTGATAATACACAATTAATTTAAATGAGATTCACATGTTAATTTACTTAAAATTACATGTAAATGATCAAAAATTATTTTTAAAAATTGGGTACAAAGTTTGGATCCTTTGCATCCATCAAAGTGGCAAGAACAAGATCTCAAGTAAGAAGATATTTGGTCAATAAAGAGGTATTCTTCCCATATTTCTTGTATTTGCAAGAATGGTATAAACTTAAGATCCTTGTAGGTTTTAGTTTGAACATTTGACTAGAATCTTAATTTGCTTCCACTGCCTTAGGATTATGTTAGTTTGTTCAAAACCTTACACACATATATATATATATATATATATATATATATATATATATATATATATATATATATATATACATACATACATACATACATACATACATACATACATACATACATACATACATACATATGGAGAGGGCGAGTCAATCGAAGAACCAAAAGGAAGGATGAAGGTAAGTTGTAGGGCAAAAGTAATTTTGAAAACAAAATGAAGAATTTTGAGGGCAAGAGTAAGAGTTGGGATGTACAAAGGCTTTGCCTCTTAGATTGGAGGTCTTGGGTTCTATCCCAAGCATAGGCGGATTTGACTAACTTGGTATACTAACTTCTAATAACTAACCAGCCGTTCAAAAAAAAAAAAAAAACAAAGAATATCTTTCTTGTTTTAAATTTAAAGAAAAATGTCATTATTTAAATGCTTGTCCGCATGGAGGTATAAACTGTTTTAATTGAAACAATGTTGGACACATAACATCTAATTGTCCAAGCAAGTAGAAAGTTGTAGGTAGTGGAGTGAGAAGAAAGATACACTGAAAAAGCAAAGGGCCGTGTATTCCAAATGCCAACGACAGAAGTTGAAAAGGAAGAGAATGTTGTTCCCATTACTTTCTTGGCGATACGCATTCCCGATTTGACTTTTTTTATTCGAGAGTGAATTATTTATGTGTATTCAGAGATGTTGGTAAAAAAGTAACGTTCCATGAATTTGATAGAAGTAAGCATAATTGTAAAGATAGCGGATGGTAAAACAATCACGACTAGAGACTATCTTAACATCATGATAGAATGTAATGGAGTTAAATTTAATGTGAACCCTGATCCCATGAAACATGGAGGAGTTGGTGTAATCCTTGGCATGGATTGGTTGTCCATTTATGAAGTCGAAATCATGTGTGGAAAGTAAATGGTGAGAGTGAAGTCTCTCAATGGAAAACCAATCAACGATACGTCAGCAACACAACTCCAAGACACACTCCATGAAATGCAAGACAACACAACATTCATTTTAATTTCTACGTCATCATTTTAATTTACATTTTTAATTAAAATCAAACATTAAATTAATTTAAAAAACATAATATTAAAATTAAAATCAAAACATTACATTAAATTAGAAAAACATGAAAATAAAAAAGATTAAACATTTCCTAAAATAAAAAAAAAAACTACATCTAAATATTTTTCCTACTTTTTTCTTTCATCGCCTCGAGTGCCTCGAGGTCACCTCCCATAAATCTCTCCCCCGGTTCGCGCAAAACTTGAAAATCCAACCGCGTTTGTTGAATCTCATTGAAGCGACTAAATTGTTCAACGAGAGCATCAACATTGTCCCCGACTTTTTCTTTTAGGAGGAAGCGGCACGTTTCGCTCGGTCGCGACTGATCTGGCGAGTGGATGGGTCTTCCGGTGGAGCGTCGTCGTCGAGGTCGATCAGGTCTCGAGCGTCGGAAGTGTAATCGTATGATTCCGAGACCCTCGCACGTTTGGATCCCGAACTGGAATCCGATGCTGAGGCGGGAACAAGTGCCCATTTTGGACCATTTCGCATGATGTCCCTGTTGGTTATATGCCCATCGTTATAACAAGTTGGTAATATTACTATAAATAGTAGGGTCCTTTTGGGTTACACGCAAGAGACGATTTAGCTAAAAAAGATCGAAAAATAAACTTGAGGGGTTAAGTTTATTAATATACTAAAGTAAAGGTTTATTAATTAGAAACTAATAAGGATAAAGGACTAAAGTGAAATTATCAACAGTTTGAATTTCAAATAGTCATTATTCCACAAGGGAGGAGATAAGGATGAGTAGCACTATAAATACAACATTAGATCTGAGTTGTATTTCATCCCAGAACCCTAAAATTCGTCACCCTCTTCCCTACCCTCGGTATACGGCCTATTTCTTCATAAACCCTAAGTATTACGTGCTAAAACTTCAAGCAAAGGTATATACTACATCAACGGGTGCTGGATCGTCGTCTTAGGTGCGATTACGTTAGAGGAGTTCTACTTTAGGATCTCGTCATCCTAACAAGATTAGATCTGAGATCTTAAAAGGTATTTCTTGAATCATCTTGATTTTACAGTACAAAATTGTGCGTGATTCTGTGATCATGGTTGAATACGATTTTAAATTTTGTTTTCGCTACGTTGTTTTTTATGTTATCGTATTCCAACAGTGGTATCAGAGCCACTTTATCATGATTTTGTACTGTTTTGATTCGATTAGCTATGTTAAAAATCGTTTTTTCTTTACATTATCGAATCTGTTCGACATCCGTGCCGCGGTCTTTGAATGGTCGAGCGACAGTCTTCTATACAGTTACGATCATTAGGGTTTTGCCGCGTAGCGTTTCCTAGTGTCTCGCGCCGCATCGTTCCTGTCATGATTGTGTTCTGTTGGTTATCTGCGACGCTACAATAAGCTTATCACGTCGCAACGATCGTAACGTCTTTTTGAAGTCGCGATTCTTGATATGCAAAAATGGTGAATTTTAATATTATATGATTGTTTAAATTAATAATTGACATTGAATGCTTGCATGCTCAATAGGATTAATAGCTAAACACAAAGTTTAAAATCCTTCAAAATTTAATGGATAATTGTTTAAATTGATTATTAACACGACATCCTTGCGTGTTTAATAGAATTAATAGTTAAACAGAAATTTCAAAATGCTTAAAAGTTTAAATGATATATATATTAGAATTGTATTTATATGTATAACTTAAATTAAAATAAAACATTGGTCAGACAATGACTAGGCTCACCCACTCTAAATTTGGTTAGAAGGTTTAAGGAGGTCTCATTGATTCCTAATGCGGTCGGTTTTAAATAACATTCATTGCTTACCACCTTCACCGCCTGCCGCATTTATCTTGAGTGGTGTTACCGAAAGGGTTTGATGGGGCAATGTTTCAAGTTAAAAGTATTATTTATTTAATGCAATTGTTGTTTAAATAAATTTGAGAATGCAAAATAAAGAAGTAAAAATTGTTAATAGTTAACAGAATTTTTCAAAAGTAAATTGGCATTTCAAACCAGATTTTAAAAGTTTAAAAAAAAGACCATTTTACCAAAAGAAAGTTAAAATGTTTTAACTTAACGAAACGAAATCCCATTTTATGAAAATGTAAATCTAATGCTACCCACGAAGAACCACACATTTAACCGGCCCTTCCGGCATGGGAAGTGCTATAGCCAACGCATCGGATTGGACTCGCCAAAATGATGTGATGCCGATAACTCATGAATCATGGGCCGGGTGTCATGTGGGTTCTTCGTGGTCGATTTACCATCCAAACTCGTCATTCGCGGCATACCCATTACAGGAGAGAGGATGAGCATGATGGGATTAAACATACCATTGATCAGAATCAATGAATCCCAAAAGATCTAGAAGCTTCATAGAGATTGAAGTTGGCAAAAGAGTATTGTCTACCTAAATAACTTCTGGGGGTGACTACGACATACGTCTTCATCACCAGAAGCGAAATATGGACTCTAGCCTTAAGTAAAATAATTTTATGGGTAATTAATTTATTAAGGGTTAATCAAAGTAACTAAACTCTATTTTAGATGACAACCAAAGAAAGTTTGAATGCTATAAGTTTTTTTACTGCGTGGTCTCCTCGATCGAAGTAAGCTCAACGGCATAGGTTATGTGCGTTGGTTCCAGAATTTGAGAAGAGTACTCAATTTTGAGGAAAACTTTATATGATTGAGGAACGAATTCTTAAGGTTCATCCAGCCACATCCACTAGTGCTGAAATAGATGGTCATCTTAGACGTTTCGAATAAGGTTGCTCGTCTCATGTTAGACACTATGATTCCCGAGCTTCAAAGAAGATTGTGTGGTCTTGGTGCTTTTGACATGATTAACAGGCTTAAGGAAATGATCCAAGAACAGGTTAAATGGGAACGATTCGAAGTCATGAAAGCATTATCTGGATGTAGGCTGTTAGTAGGATAGGGTGTTAATACCCATATGTTTAACATAAGAGGGTATTTTGACCCAATGTGGAGGTTGGGATTTCTAGTAAGTCGGGAGTTAGTCGCGGACATTGTCCTTAACTTACTGACTAGTTCTTATGATCAGTTCATTCTGGACTTCATCATATAGAACTTAAAAGGACCCTTTGAGAGGTTACAAAGCATGTTGAGGAAAGTAGAACTTGACATGGCTAGGAAATCTAACACCACGGTTCCTAAAGGAGGTGTCAAATAAAAAGGACAGACCCTACCAAGGGAATGATTTTCTTAAAGAAACCTCAAAACTGAAATCCCAAGGAAGAATATGTTTACACTGAAAGGAAAAGGGACATGGAAGGCATAAATGCTCAACTTATCTAATGCAGCAAAAGCAGTTGCAAGCCAAATAGTATGGCACTTTAGGTATATTTGTAATTCCATAAGTGCTTTGCTTATGACAAGTATTTTCATTTGTTAATGGGCAGAGGATGGAATAAAGCAAAGGCACAAACCATGGAGAGTTGGATCGAATCATGGACTGCAAGCAGCTTGCTTTCATCCATAGGATTAGGAACCAACTTCTCTCTAGTGTTCTAGTTTATGGTTTTGCAATTGAAGATTGTTGATATGAACATTATTTCATCAGATGGTTTCGACTTGGTTTAAATACAGGTTGTTTTAAATAAAAGTTATTTTAAAAGTTATTTTGGAACAAAGTTATGGTCATTACATTTATGAAAACTGGTGCACATCAATAGTTCAAAGAAAATTGATTCAAGAGAGTCCAAATGTTTGGATTAACGGTATGAGTGGAATTGTCTGCTTTTATGAACTTGAAAGAAGCTACCAGAACTCCAGGTAGATAGGATTCTGGAAATCATTTGACTGAACATTTTATGGTAACTGCTATTCTTTGTTTACATAGAGAGATAACTATGTACTACTCACAAGTTATTGTGGGCAAAGGCTGAGAATCTGTTGGACCTTGTACATCTAATGTATTTGGACCGTTCATTTTATCCACCTAATCATGTAAAATACTTTATTAAGTTTGAAACCTATATGGTGTTCGGTACTTCAAGAATAGTGTATAGAATAAAACAAGCAAAGGATAAGAATCTTAAATCCAAGGGTGGATTAAGAGTTTCTTAGTCAAAGATCTTACAATCATCTCATGGACTGTGAAAATTGTTTCAACAGTCAAATCCACTTAGAACTCTACGAGTATTGTATGGTGTGTTTGAGTTGTAATTGAGCATAAAGGTTCGACATATGATGGATTGTATTATGCTTCCAATCAGTGTCTGAGTTTAGACCTAGAGACAACTGAAAATTCCTAAATCTTGCACCAACACAAGAGGTTCTCTAAACACTGTCTAAGAATATGGAGTGCAAATGTTTCTTCACTAGCATATTTGGGAATATGGGGTTTTGAGACTTACGGATTACCGTGAAGCTCAAAGAACACCGATTGAAAGAAATGTTATTCTACTGAAGCACTTAGATATAATAAACATTTTGACCACATTATAATGTTGTTTAAATGGCAGTCTTCTATGATAAGAAGCTGGTATTCAAGAAATCAGTGGGAGCCATATTGATCTTGATGAGACTCAAAGGATCAAAGAACCCGATGTTGGCACTCGCACTCAACCAGAGGTAGAGAAACCTGTTGAGACTCAGTAAGAGTTTGCTGAGGAATCTGACATAACTCCATCTCCTGTTCGAGAAATCGATAAAGGACGTCATGCACCTGAGTTTTATGAATTACATGTTGAGGAAGGTGATGAATGTTTGGTGGATCATTGTGACCCTACCAACTATCGGAAGTCGTGGCAGGCCTTTTGGATTGCCTTAAGGAAAGATATGATTGAGAGCAAGATGAAATCCATGAAGGATAACAAAGTTTGAAACTTGATTGATTATGCTCCTGATCTTAAACAATCGAGTGTAATTTGGTCTTCAAGAAGAAGACATACATGGATAAAGAATACACACATGAGACCCAGAGTGGTGACGAAGAGTTACACTCATATTCAAATCTTGATTATGAGGAAATCTTCTCATCATTGGCAATAATAAAGTATATTTGGATATTATATGCCACAATAGCGGTTGGTGATTATAAAGTATCGCAAATGGATGTAAAAACTGCTTTTCTAAATGGAAAACATGATAAGGATGTGTGTATGACACAACCTATGGGTTTTGTACAGTCCAAATATCCGAATAAGAGTGTGTAAGCTTGAAAAGTCTATTGATGGACTTGAACAAGCATGTTGCAAATGGAACTTTGTCTTGATGAGAAAGTCAAAAGAGTTTGGCTGTTTGAGAAACAAAAGTGAACCTTATACATGTCAGAGCTAGTGGGAGCACTGAAGTCTACCCTATGTTGTACACAGATAGCAAAGTTCTCATGTAAATGTCTCTATCTCGAGAAATATGAAATAAATGAGAATTGCTATGCTAAAAATGACACAGGAGAGACTTAGTAGATATGAAAGCATCATGATCTATGTGGATAGACTTGAGTGCTTCATAGGGATTTGAGAAACAAAAGTGAACCATATACATGTCAGTGCTAGTGGGAGCATTGAAGTCTACCATATGTTATAAGCATATAACAAAGTTCTCATGTAAATGCCCTATATCGAGAAATATGAACTAAATGAGAATTGCTATGTTACAAATGACACAAGAGTGACCTATTGCATACAAAGCATCATGATCTATGGAGATAGAACTGAGTGCCTCATAGAGTACATGAATAGTCAGTATCTAGAGATACAAGACTCCTATAAAGGATTCAAGTCTCTGTATCAATGTTTAGGACTGAGTGAAACTCAGAGTCCTAGTTCCACTAAGGTTCTGGATGAGATGAATTGAGTGCCATATGCACTTGTAGAAGGATCAATCACATAATGTACAAGACCTAATGTATCATATGCCTTGAGCATGATGAGTTGACATTAGGCTAATCCTAGAAAAAGTCAATGGATGGAAGTCAAGAAATATCTTAAATGTTTAAGATGTTCTTGATCCATTATAGTACGGAAGAACTCAGTGTAAAGAAGCACACTGATACTAGCTTCCAAACTAATAGAGACGGTTTCTATACGCAGTTAGGATCCAGGTTCTTACCAAAAGAGACATCACAGTTAATGGAGTTATATTAGAGGCAAGATAGCTTATTTGATCACTAAGTCAATGTTGCAGACTAAGCAAGATCATCGTGCTAAGTCCATTTGTATTAGATTTACAAATGAATTGGCTTTGAGTGAGGTTAGTGTGGTTTGATTAGTGTTGGGAACTTAAGCAATGTAAAACTCTATCTGATTTGAAGATTATTATATGGAGAACATAATATATGCATAAAGGCAGCCATTTCATTAGTTTATCATTGTGTTTCGATTTTGCATGTTTTATAGACTTCCTGAATAATTTAATTTTTATTCAAAGCATCCACAGTCGGTCATACTTTTGGGAGTAAGTATTGATTCAAGGCTGACATGAGGAATTAGTGGATTGTCCATAGAGATAGACATAACATGGAGATTCGCTAATTATCATGTGTACTCAATGAAGATTAAGTATTGGAGTAACCTGTACTTAGAGATTACTTCATGGAATCTGTCACGAGTAATTCTAAGATGGTAATATATTATATTCTTCAAGCGGAGATGCATTGATTCTTAGTCCTGCAGTATGTTATGCCTTGGTTTTCTCTAACGTTGTCCGTAACTGGCAGCCGTACAAGGAATGTCCAGGTATGACATGATGAGTAGGCGAGATCTGTGTAGTCAAAGTTTATTTGTTCCTTCTGCCCTAACAGGAGAAGTGATATCCATGGGCCCCTCGATGATTTGGCACTGACATCAAGTGTGCGGCCATACCGAGACTGAAATGATATAGAATCAATAGTGCAGTTTGTTGTGGTCATCACAAATCTCTATCGGGAAACATAATATCGAATGTTTGAGAATGACAGGATTCAATGTCAGACGTTCATACGAATATCTTGTAGAACAAAGGAATATTTGATCACTTGCCTAAGGGCTGTTTCATTAGATGAATACGGCACTTGTCTAGGATGGCATACACCTTATTAGGTTAGGGAATATTAGACCATACAGTTGTTATAACAAGTACAAGTGGGAGACTGTTGGTTATATGTCCATCGTTATAACAAGTTGGTAATATTACTATAAATAGTAGGGTCATTTTGGGTTACACGCAAGAGACGATTTAACTAAAAGAGATCGAAAAATAAACTTGAGGGGTTAAGTTTATTAATATACCAAAGTAAAGGTTTATTAATTAGAAAATAATAATGATAAAAAACTAAAGTGAAATTATCAACAGTTTGAATTTCAAATAGTCATTATCCACAAAGGAGGAGATAATGATGAGTAGCACTGTAAATACAATCTTAGATCTAAGTTGTATTTCATCCCAGAACCCTAAAATTCGTCACCCTCTTCCCTACCCTCGGTATACGGCCGATTTCTTCATAAATCCTAAGTATTACGTGCTAAAACTTCAAGCAAAGGTATATACTACATCAACGGGTGCTGAATCGTCGTCTTGGGTGTGATTACATTAGAGGAGTTCTGCTTTGGGCTCTCGTCATCCTAACAAAATCAGATCTGAGATCTTAAAAGGTATTTCTTGAACCCTCTTGATTTTACAGTACAAAAGTGTGCGTGATTCTGTGATCCTAATTGAATACGATTTTAAGTTTTGTTTCCGCTACGTTGTTTTTTTATGTTATCGTATTCCAACAGTCCCAAGCTTTCAAATGAGCAAAAGGTTTCCCGAACTGTCGAGCGTATTGGTCCATCGAGGCGTTGAAAGTGTTGAATTGGTTTTCGCAGTTTCGGTGAAGGTTTACCAAGTTGTTGAAGATTGCGTTAAACTTGGTACAATCGTGGCAAAGTTTCCTCCATTTACCGGTGAGCCCGTCGTTATTTCGGTAAATTCCCCGACCTATAGCTTCGTGGAATGGGCCAAAATCCACTCCCACATCCCTTTAGAAGTTTGACTATTTCCTTGTGCGGAATCGTAGGAAATAGCGATCCAAGCCTTCACCAACGCCACTTCCTCATCCAGTGTCTAAGGAACTTTTGCATCTTGGGTGTTCCTTGTCTTGTTTCGGGAAGACTTTTTTTCTTCCTTGATGAAGAGTCGGGTGGTGGTTGGGTTTCCATCACAACCTCTTCCGGAGATGCTTGTGGTGGTGGTGATGGAATTGGTGATGATTGCACGGGTGATAGTGGTCATGGAAAGGGTTGTGACGGTTATGGAAACGGTGGGTATTGGTAAGGTGGTGGGTATGGATATTGGTTTGATGGTGATGGGTATGGATATTGGTTTGGTGGTGGTGGGTATGAATATTAGGTCGATGGTGATGAACCTGTAAGTAGACTCGTGAACGTACAATTAGGCAAATAATTAACATTATATTCGCCTAACAGAAAAGGATTTCGGTTTGATGGTGGGGTGTTTGGATCGTTTTCCATTTCGTGTAAATGTTGTGTGTAAAATTTTGGATGTAAAATGCATAGAAAGTAGAGAGAATTGTTTGAAAAAAAATGTATGAGTTGAATGATATTTATAGAGGATTTTTGGAAAAGATTTTTTTTTTTGCCAACGGCTAGTCCCAACGGTCAATTGACCGTTTCCTTCCGTCTTGACGCGTCTCCCATGAGCCATCTCTGGAACACGCCATCTCCAGAACGCGCAGCTGCTGTTCTCCTCGCCTAGGTGGCACACCCCACAGTCTAAGTGTATATGCTGTGGTGTTGTAATTCATTTTCTAGTACTTGGACTTTAATATCTTATAATGTTTGTAAAAAATTATCAAAGTGAGATTTTAAACCAACGTATTTATTTAAGTGACAATCAAATAAAACATTTTTCCAACATCGACTCATCCCTCCTAATCTCCTATAATCCTTCTCTACGATGGACCTATTTTCTTCGCCCTACTGGTTTCGTCTCCCCAATTTTCTTCTGGTTTGCTTACCTATAAGATTTTTTGCTTCAAGTTTTGTTTGAATCTTGTATTAAACATTTAGCAGTGAAGGGCAGAACTTCTCTTTCACTATATTTGGGACCTTGATTGTACTTCTTGGAATTGGAGTCGCAGTAAAATTAGTTTTAAACTCCTAAAATGCTTCAAATCTATGAGCTTGGATGCCAATTCCAAGCCCCCTAATTTATTGTTACGTCACTGGCACTCGCCGTTGTTCAGTTCAATCGCCGTCACCACAAGGTATGCTTTCTATCTTTCTATTTTCTTTGATTCAGTATGGTCGAAATTGACCGAATTTCAGAACTTTTTTAGGGTTATCTTTAACTACATCTGGCCATCAAAGATTTTGTGGATATTTTGATCCATTAAAATTGAAGTTAATTCTTTTCTTCGGGAGAGTCTGAACTTGTTTCATTTCACATTTCTTATCCAATTTGTTTATCCATGACGTAATTTCTTAATTTTGTTTGGACAAAACGATTGCAGTTTACCATGGTATTGTTCTCATTGATTTTTAAAGACTGTTTAGTGCTTATCAACCTCAAATTTTTTGAATTGGTGGATACATGTTGATTACAAAACACCCTTTAATCATCTCCCACCAGGTTTAATAATCGGTGAAGTTTATAGCAGGTGAGAAAACTTTCTATTCTCATTGGCTATAGTATAATTTTTATGGATGCCATTTTTCATACTAATCGTAAATGGTATCAAATTTCTTTAATATAGATCTTATGGTGTGCCAAGTGAGTATTCGATCTATGTTTATGAACTAAAATTATAAATATGGAAGCGGTCATAATTATTGTATGCATGTAGAGGTGATACAAGTTAATATAAGACCATAAATAGTTTTTTTCCAAACACGTTTTAACAACTTCCTAATGGCAATTTAGGTATTTCAGGGTAAAATATTGACACTGGTCGAATACACCTTTTTGTTTTACTGTGTGTTCTGGTCTGACCAAGTTTGGTACCGATTCTTTTTTAGCAAAAAATATCGGAGCCTATTTTCTTCTTTGATGACAGGGTTATATTTGACTTTTCAGCTTACATCAATAGTTGAGATAGCATCATACTTTCATTTCTTCTCATTATGCATTATAGTTCGAAAAGTTTACCCAATTATACCAATGTGAATGCTATTGTTAGGTGGGATTTTTAGAGTGCAATAAGAAAAAAGTTTGAAAGTGAAATGCTATAATAAAAATATATGAAATTGAGATGTTACAATAAACAAATAAATGAAAGTACGTTGCTCTTTCTTGCACTATATATTTTGAAAAAGATTTACTGATTCATATCACATAATTGGTTTATTTCGTTACACATAGTTTGTTTTCAAATTTTCTTTCAGGCTAATGGATGAAGTTGGCAACAAGGATATGGCTTTAGCCATTGATACCATTAGGGGAGAGTGGAACGAAATTTTATTTTATTCTTCCTTTTTTATCCGTTAAATTTCAGTTCCTTTACCCAAATGACAAAGATGTTTGATGGAATCTATCATTATTCTCCTGCTATAAAAATTGTTTTTTATCAATGATGTAACTAACCAAAATATTTCTCCTTGATCTTCAATTGAACAAGCACGGCAATATCTAGCCTGAATACTACAATATCCCGATAATTGAGGGATAGATAAAGACAAACATAACTAACCAAATACTTACTTTATAGTATATAGGCCCCTGCAATTTGAAGCGGGACTCTGGACTCTGGACTCGAACTGCAGTTTATAGTATCAACAAGAGTTGTGACAAATTCACATTGTTGCACCTCTGTTCATACAAAGATGATACTGAAGCTAGTGGTTTTGTTAACTTTGGCTTTAGTGAGTGGATGGAGATTATGAAGGGTATAATGTGATGTTATCAATAAGTTGAGAACCATCATTGATCGATCTCATATTTGAGGTTATACAAGTAGACGTTATACCTCAAGAAGGCATTGATACATTACCGATCGAACGAAATGAAGGGTAAATAAAATGAAGAAATATGTGACATCTAAAGCTACTAGATTACTCTCGTTCGAGAATCGTCTTATTGATACTAGTTTACCTATTATTAATACAAGTCTACCTAATGTTGTTGAACCTTTTTAAACATCAATAAATCAAATCTCTTATGCATGAAATGTTTTATAAATAATGGTGTTGTGAGCGTTTCAGAAGGTCAAGACAACTGTCCTATTTAAAGCGCAAATTTTTCCCAGTTCAGTTCACAGTGTCACAAGAGCTTTTTTTCGCTCCAAGCAATGTTCCTCGATCAATTCACCACTTTCTCTACTTCACATGTATCTGTCAAATATCTTATGCATGAAATGTTTTATAAATAATGGTGTTGTTGTTAGGAATCGGACCGGGTACACACAACGGAAACACACTATCACACACACACAAACTCACGAAAATAAAGCAAGAAGAACACAAGGATTTTTACGTGGTTCGGATTCGGTGCAAATCCTACGTCCACGGGCTGCAACTAGAGAAATCTTATTAATACTCACAAGATTACAATTATAACTCTCTACAAGTTATTTTCTCTCTTTAACTCAAGTGGTGCATTTTGCTTCTCAACCAAAGCCTCTATATATACATGTTTGAGATGTATATAATATACATATAAATGTGATGCAAATGTGACTTTCAAAAAACATGCAAAAGATTTCACTTTTTTGACTCACCTAACATTGGAAGACAAATCTTCACCAACCTTAACAATCTCCCACTTGAAGATTTTGAACAACGTAGTCTCTCTACTGTCATCCAACTCCAGTAATCTTAAAACAACCAAGTCTTCCAAGCCTCCAGCTCCCAAGAACAAGCTATACTTAGTCTAATTTCTAGTTGCAGCCGCCCCTCATCATCAAGTACTAGAAGGGCCAGTTGAAGCTCCCACTAGCTCCAACTCAGCCGTGGCTAATCCCACCACCGACTCATCCTCTGTCTCAACCGGTTTGGACACTTCACCAGCTCCAGAGATACACCGAGGACCACTAACACTCTCCAAACTTTGCAAACTTCCAACAGGAGAGAATTTTTCAGTCTTAGTCTTCAAAACCCAATGGCTCTTTGTAACTGTACCAGGAACACACCCCGTGCTCCCACTGTCACAAAATCCCCTAAATGGTTTAGACTTTCCGACTCGTTCAGCTAACATCCCCTTGGCTCCAGAATTCATGTTTGCAAAATGAACTCTCTTAGCACTAGATTTAGCGAACCAGATTTTGTCATGCTTAACGGGGACGGTCATACTTCCCTCAGCAGGTACCTCAACCATATACAATGACCCACGCTTCATACCTTGAGCAATCACCGAATTACCATTGACCACCCTCCATTTACCACCACTAAACCTTACTTCCAGTCCTTGTTTATCCAGCTGACCAACAGAAATCAATTTCTTCTTCAGCTCCGGAATCACCCTGACATTCTTCAGGTTCCATGTAGTTCCCAATGAAGTAACCAGATCAATATCTCCTATGCCCGTTACTTGAAGCATCTCGTCATTTGCTAACCGTACCTTCCCAAAATCTCCTTCTTTTAGATTCACCATCGTTTCTCCGTTGTCCATGGCGTGAAACGAAGCCCCTGAATCCATGACCCAAGAGTCTACAGAGCTTTCCATACTTAGTATCAGTGCATCATCCTCAGACACACTCTCAGCACCAGCAATGTTCAATTCTTTCTTTGGACATTGACTCTTAACATGTCCCACCTCTTGGCAGTTCCAGCACTTCATATTTTTCCAAGTTCTAGACGAACTTCTTCCCCGACTCCCACTATTCCTGCTATTCCCTCTACCTCTTCCGATATTTAATAACTCAGAAGAAGACGAACCACCTTGATTCTTGCGTCTGGTATCCTCGCCTAGAACCAAATCTCGAACCCATTCAAACGTCATACCACTGGTCCCCACTGAACTCGTAACAGCAGTAACTATTCCTGACCAGCTATCAGGTAGTGAAGCTAGTAGCAGTGAAGCTTGAGTCTCGTTATCAAATTTAATTCCCACAGATGACAATCTGGACAGAATTGAATTTAGATTGTTAATGTGAACAGTAAATGAGCCTTCCTCATTCATCCTTGTAGTGAACAGCTCCCTCATCAAGAACACCTTGTTAGCCGCCAACGGTTTCTCATACATGTTCGTCAGAGCATCCATCATACCACGTGCCGTGGTTTCCTTCATGATGTTGAAAGTAACGCTCCTTTCCAACGACAATGTAATAACCGCCTTAGCTTTCTTGTCCTTTGAGTTCCACGCATCTTCAACAGCTTTTTCTTTTTCTCCGGTTTGTCTCCAAGTACCACGTCCAAATCTTTCTGACATAGCAATGCTTCTAATTGCATTTTCCACCAGCTAAAGTCAGAACCGTTGAATTTCTCGATTACTACCTTGTCTTCAGCCATTACGACAAACAAGAGACAAATATTTTATAGTACTTTTGTGTGACAGAACAGTACCCTTCAAAGTACCGAGATACCTTTAATACGATTAATAGAAATTAGTTTCTGATGTGGAAGATCAGACAAAACTGCAACCACAGAGCATACTCTAATTTCTAAAACCGAGACCTCCTCCAAAACCCAAAGCTCTGATACCAGTTGTTAGGAATCGGACCGGGTACACGCAGCGGAAACACACTATCACACACACACACAAACTCACGAAAATAAAGCAAGAAGAACACAAGGATTTTTACGTGGTTCGGATTCGGTGCAAATCCTACGTCCACGGGCTGCAACTAGAGAAATCTTATTAATACTCACAAGATTACAATTATAACTCTCTACAAGTTATTTTCTCTCTTTAACTCAAGTGGTGCATCTTGCTTCTCAACCAAAGCCTCTATATATACATGTTTGAGATGTATATAATATACATATAAATGTGATGCAAATGTGACTTTCAAAAAACATGCAAAGGATTTCACTTTTTTGACTCACCTAACATTGGAAGACAAATCTTCACCAACCTTAACAGTTGTGAGTGTTTAATGAACTTCAATCCTTCAAAAGGTCAACACCACTGACCTATTTAAAGCACAAACTTTTCTTAGTTCACAGTCAGTTCACAGTACACACTGTGAACTGGGAAAGCATCACAAGACCTCTTTTCGCTCCAAGTAATGTTCCTCGATTGATTCACCACTTTCTCTACTTCACATTGATTTGTTTGGACCTATTCTAGTTCTACCGTCTCTAGAATGAAATATTTATTGGTAATTGTTGATGAATTTTCAAGATTTACGTGGGTAATGTTCTTGAGGAATAAGAGTTATGCCACTGAAGAGATTATAGACTTCATTAAACATACCGAACTATCTCTTGACAAGAAAGTGAGAAAACTTCCAAGTGACCATGACATTCAGTTTAGAAACTTCGTATTAGAATCCTTTTGTGATCAAAAGGAATCTCCAAGAATTTCTATGTAGTTAGAACTCTTGAGCAAAATGGAGTTGTTGAAAGAAGAAACAAGACATTGATCGAAGCAGGAATATGATTGTTGAAGTTGGTTATCCATACAGTTTTGGGGTAAAGCTGTCAATACAACGTGTTAGTACACTCAAAACAGATCGTATAAAGTGATCACAGGAAAAAAACTGTTGTTTCTTATTTTCACATATTTGAATGTCCATGTTTGATTTTGAACTAGAGGGATCAACTGTTAAAGTTTGAGGCAACATATTATAAAGGAATTTTCATGGGGTACTTTTCAATTTCTAAAGCATACGATGTTTACATTTCCAAGAAGAAAGTCACTTGAAGAGTCTATTCACTCTATCAACATCCAGTCACACTGATACTCCTATTGTTCCACCAGTCACTTCTAATGCAGATCCTCCCATTAATGTTGTAGATGACCTACACTCTAATACAGATCCTCCCATTAATGTTGTAGATGACCTACACTCTGATTTTCCCAATTCTTTTGCTCCAGTTTACTTAAGAGATCATCCAACTTCCCAAGTTATTGGAACCCAACTGCTAGTGTTAAAAAATGAAGCCGAGTGACTAGTAACTTTTTGTTTATGCATGAACTTTATTTTAATGAATGAGCCAAAAGGACAGTTGATGCACTATGTGTGATCCTAACTAGATTAAAGCTCATTGTAGGAACAAGATGGGTGTGATGAAAATGGGGTCATTGCAAGAAACAAAGTTTGGTTACTTAAGGAGTTACTCAACTTGAAGGCTTGGACTATCATGAGACCTTTTCTCCAATTGCTAAGATTGAGGCAATCATACTTTTTCTTAGCTTATGCTTCCATCAAAAGATTCAAAGTATACCAGATGAATGTTAAACACCCTTTCTTCATGGTGATCTACAAGAATAAGTATTTCTTAAGAAACCCTCAAGGTTTGAGCTAGAAGATTACCCAAACCATGTTTACAGGCTTGAGAATGGAGTTTATATTCATAAACCACATCCCTTAGAGCCTGGTATGATACATTGTCAGCATACCTTGCGGAAAATGGGTATAAAAGAGGAGCCATTGACAACACATTGTTTTATAAGAAGACTAGTTCTGATATTAGCCTTGCACAAGTCTATGTTGATGATATTATCTTTGGATATACAAATGATACGATATGTGCAATGTTTCATGCGTTCTTCCTTGGAGTTTAGGTAAAAGAATCCTTAGAAGGCATTTTCATCAATCAAAGTAACTACATTGCCGAACTCCTAAAGACGTATTCCTTATAAGATTGTAGGCTAGCAAAAACTCAAAGTTACTTCTCTTAGGATTTGGGCCGATCCTGATGATAAGGATATCAATCCTTTTCTATAGATGGGAATGATTTATTCCCTATTGTATTTAACAACGAGTGGACCGGACATCATGTTTACAACCAGTGTGTGTGCAAGATTTCAAGCTACCCCTAAAAACTCCCATTTATTGGATGCTTAGAGAATCAATAGATATCTAAAGGAATCTCCTAGTCATGGTCTCTGGTGTGCCAGTGACTCTTCCTTTGAGTTGATTGCATATTCAGATTTAGATTATACATGCTAATCCTTAGACTAGAAAAGTGCTTCCAGAGGTTGCCAACGTATAGGGGAAAGAGACTCATTAGTTGGTCATGCAGAAGCAGACATCAGTGCCATGCTTAGAAACTAAAGCTAGATATGTTGCAGTTGGAAGATATTGTGCCCAAGTATTGCGGATTCAGAATCAACTTCAAGACTACGAGTCGAGACTACAAAGACTCCTATCTGCTGTGACAATACTAGTGATATTCAGATAGCTCAAAACCCACTTCAACATTCCAAAACCAAGCATATAGAGATCATATTTCATTTCATTCATGACAATGTTCAAAAGGGTAAGATTGAGTTGGTATATGTTCCCACTACCAATCAGTTAACTGATTTTTTCACCAAGACCCTTGATGAAAAAAACATAAAATTATTAATTGGTGAAATGGGAATGCTATTTGTGGCTTAGGGTTTGCAAACATTGCTTCTGCCTTGTAAATTATGTCTTTTTTTTTGACTTTTTTGTTCCACTGGTGGTAAACTTGCAAAGACAAAGAATGGTAAATAAAAACACATCAATTTCATTAAATCAAATTAACAATTGACAATACATCTATATTTTCAAATACATCAATGCTCCATCGGGCTACTCTTGATGTATTCTTATTTGACTCATTAGATATAACTAATGCCCTCCTTGTCTTTTAAAGTACACAACACCATGAGACCCTCAACCATATCTACGAGTCTTCCCACCGACCACCCATCATTGTCATATGCATCTACAAGCTCCTCCAACTTGTACTCATTCACAACCACAACATGAGGATAGGGTCTCAGTCTTTTCACTGTAAGAGTTTCCTAAAGAGGGACAGGATCTTCATTAATACCAACAAGAGTCTCATACATCACCCTGCAAATGCCATGAGATACCTCAAATACAATAGTTACAGCATAATAGGACCATTTAATCCCCCTCCTTTATGTTAATGACTTCCATTTCGTCTCCTTGTTAAAATGATAGTAGATATGCCATGCTGATTATTGATAAACAAGAAACTGATGTAATATGAATGCTATATACAATGAAGAGGTGCACCATGATTGGTAAGATAATAAGGTATTTATTGTGAAAAACAGAAGGACAAGATGGTCTTTTACCAACCCTTGAAGAATCGTCCAAAATTTTCCACTCAAAAGGTAACTGAAAAGGTGCAAGATTCTTTGGCTGACCTTTTGTGTGATGATACTTGCAACCGATACAATGCATGCACATCAAGTTCAACCTTCTAGTTCAAATTGAGTGACCTTTTGTACGTTGGTGACTATCAACGTCAGCATCAACACACATTGATGCTCACATGCTGATTTGAACTTCTCACAAGGTATTATTAGCTTGTTGTATTAATTTTCTTTTAGGACTAGTTAGCTATCCCTGGAAGCATGTTATCGTATGTGTCAAGTTTCACAGTCCTCAAGTACTACATGGACTGGATGGAACCTTGTCTCATAAGTTTCTAACCCAGCAGTACATTGTCTCCTCTGCTGAGACTTCACGAGCCACCCTTTCTCTATAATGAGCTAATAGCAAAGTCTATCCCTCACTAAAAAGAAAATTTATGGTTAGCCACCTAAAAATCTTTCAAAAGGCAAAGGTAAACCATTTTCCAACCACTTTGTTTTTAAAAAAACGAGCATCAACATCAACACTAGCTGATGCTAATTGGTTATTAGTACTTGCCTCAAGGAACATATTTGCATCAACTTGAATGTATCTTCAGGGTGACAATGAAGGTCAGGTTGGTCTTTTCACTAAAGGTGTAACCGTTGGCTGCCAAATCCGTTAGACGCAATCATACTCTATACCGACTACTTTTTCAAAAAACCTTTATACCGGTCATCCTTCCTCCTTTCAAGCTCTTCTCTAATCTTCCATCTTCTCCACAAAACACTCATCCAAATTTCACTAACCATGGCACCTCTATGTACTTGTTCAAACCAACCCCTTAAATGATAAAGGCTTCATTCACTCTGAAAGGTCCACTTCATTCACTTTGAAAGGTCCATATTGCAGTGAACACTCAAATTAGGTTGTAACATTCAAGATTCCTCAACAATTTGAAGGAAAATGGATATAAGCCATTTGTGTGATTCCTGAAGTCACATCCACATGCTCAGTACTATTATTGTATCTTAACCTATATCTACCATGGGAGTTGGGGGAATTCTGGTACATATGTGTTTGTGAGCCACAAAAACATTAAGCGACACAATCTGTAATGGTAATCAACAAATCGTTCTTGATGCCGGAACCATTAGGGATTCTTTGAAATTTCATATCTATCTTGTGTATTTGCCTATTCTTTCATCTTCATATTTACCAACTTCCTGATCAAGAACACCTTGGTAGCAGCTGATGGTTTCTTGTACATGTTAGAGAATGCCTTGATCAAGCTGAACATTTTCTTCTTATTGACGATGTTGTAAGCAACATTCTTCGCCAATGACAACCGAACAACACCAAGGGCTTGTTGAGCTAGCAAATCCCATTCTTCATGCTTCATATCGTCTGGTTTCACAATGATCAGGGTAGTTGTAGCTTCTTTTGGGATATGTAGTCCTCCAAAAGCCAAAATTGTGACCTTCAAACCTATCGATCTAATCTTCCCTTCTTCAGCCATAGCTCTGATACCAGTTTGTTAGGATTAAGGACTTCGATAGGTGCTATTCCAACACAATTTGATAACGACAAGTGGGAATAACAAGAAGAGTATAAACAACCAAAACAAAGAACACAAGGATTTAAGTGGTTCACTTGATCTAGACTGATCAAGCTATGTCTATTGTAGGAAGTAGGGAGATTTCTTTATTGATCTGATTTCTATACAAACTATATAAGTATTTACTGCACTCTCTCACAATATTTGGCTCATGCTCTTGACATTCTCATTGTTACAAAACGAAATCTTATTTATATCAGGCAAAGAGATCTTCAGCGAATGATGACAAATCTTCTAGAACCATGCTTTTGGCACTAGGCTAGTTGATGGGTCAAGCCATTAACCATACTAGACAGAACACCTTCCTTCCTAAGCCAGACCTGGGAACTTATGCCAGTAGACACTTCTGATGAAGTATCCTCTCCCACACACCACCATAACTTCGCATCACCTTGTGCAACAAAAGCCATGTCTACTGATCTGGACCAAAGCAAGGCTTGCCTCGATCTTGCTGATTTAGATGTCTTCGATCCCAACCAAGTTATTGATCCACTAAAGAAGTGTTGTTGTCAATTTGGGTGGAATGCACCCGACTCAAGACATTTCTTTACATCTGTCGATCAGTATCAGTTTGTCTAACCGAGGCGATGAGACTCCTTCGGACGAGGGTAGCATCCGACTAAACCACCAAACTCAACTGTATTGATTGACCTTGCCTCAGTTTCTGGTTGCTTCAGTCAGCCGATCTTTTACAGCCGACTACAATTCATCGTTTTGGATTAGACTCTACAAATTTAATAATTTTGTTTGGCTAAATGTGTTGCTATTCATACCTATAATTCTATACTTATATGAGTTCATATACATGGTACTACTGAACATATGGTCTATATAAGAGTAAATATCCCTATTTAGGTGACTTATTAGTAGCCACATAATGTACTGCCATATTCTATAAGTACATGCTTTTTTCTCAAGGACAACCTCATATGCTTCCCGAACTATTGTAGTTTCAAATTGATTGAGATGACTATGAAACACATGCGAACGCCTTTGTTAAACCATAAGTCATCAAGGAGTACCCTGATAACAAGAAAAACTTGATTTTGCCAACTCATGCCCTTCAATTTCATCTTGTCGATTCTATCCATCACATGTATCTTGATTTCCTCCAGCATGGTGATTATGAGCTTTTTCTTAGCATTATTTATGAGAGCATTAAAACTCCCAGAAATCCCATTTTCGATAAAATCATAACACCTACCAGTTTGGCACAATTCTTTTGACCATGTCTCAATGTCCTTTTCCATGAGGTATAATTGGGAGCTAGACTCGACAACCTAATCTTTTTCATAGTACATTTAAAGTTTTATTCAGTAGTGGATATACATGCCCTCCAAAAGATGTTTTGAAAGAGGACATAAGTAACCTTTTTGTTGAAATTTGCACATATGTGTATTGTACACTATCTATGTGTCACACCCCCAAACCGTAATGGCGGAAACGTTCGAGGGTGGATGACTTCATGAACAATATCATAACAAAGTTGAATAATAGTGATTCCAAGCAATACAACCATCATTAAGTAATTGCAAATGTTACATCGTTTAAGAGTTTCATGTTTCAAATACAATTACAATGATATCAAAATACACAAAAATGACGTCGTAACGTCTCTTCGAATAACTCTGGAGGATTACTTTATCAATTTCCTGAGAATACAAGTAATTTGAAAAGTGTCAACAATTAAGTTGGTGAGTTCATAAGATTTTTGCGTAAGAAATGTCCGTTGTTTGTAAGCGATAGTGTTGGAAACCAAGAAAATCCAATATTTTCTCATAAAAATGAACAAGTCTTTAAATTCCAAAGACTAAAATGTAATATGTAAAATTGTAGTGTAATTTCCTTAGAAATGTATATTTCCACGTAAACAATTTATAAAAATTATTAAGTTGATTATTTTCCCATGTGAGATACCCTATAACCATACTGTGACTAGTTGGCCTGCTGCGACGTTCTTCAGGCGTCGGAATGGTAGACATTTGGACACCTCAGACCTGCCGGTCAAGCTGTAGCTAGCAGCTCAGGTGCGGGGTTGTCAAGCCCCGTATAGATCTATACTCAAATATCGCGCTCTCTTACCGAGACTCTGGTTATAAAAGTTCAGGACTTATAGTAGGTACTTATAAAAGTACTGCGAAGATTCATCTCACAAAAATATATGTATTCCAATCAACTTGTTTACGTAAAATTTGTATATAGAAACTCTTGTAATCATTCATTATCATTTTTCTCATGATAATATCGTATTGTTTAATAATTATATAATTTTATATAATTATTTTTGTCATGTTCAAACGTCATAATAACCTTGTGTTCATAAACTATTCCAATAATAGTCTATTTTTAGTATTTCGTCGTAATAATCATATTTTTGTGAATAATAACGAAGTAGTTTATTCAAATGATTATAAATATCATCTTTTGAGATATTTCTCACAAAAATGTATAATAACTTGATTATAACCATTTTTGCTAGAGAATAGTGCTTTTATTTATAAAAACGTAGTTTTTACTAGTTTTCGTTTTTAAAACGTTTTTATCCAAGATCTAGTATTTTTGCACAATTTATTTGTAGTTTTATAACTTTTACACAACTTAATACGTCAAAGTGTTCATAATACATGGATCTATTCATATTTTATGACAAGTTCATCTTTACACAATTTCTAGTTTTCATCTTTATAATATTTTTGTCCAAGAACTAACATTTTTACACACTTTATTTATAGTTTGGAAACTTTTACACTAACATTATATGTCATTATGATCATCATACATAGCAATATCCATAAATCATATCAAGAGCATTTTTACACAACAACTAGTTTTATAAATTTGTGTAAATCATTATTTATAGCATTTTAACACATATGAACTTAAATAAAACAACATTTATAGTAATTAAACTTGTATTCTCCCCCAAAATGGTTAGAAAATATGAAAATGAGGGGTATGAACTCACCCTTGTAGCGTGCTTGGTTTAAAAACTAGGTATTCCTTGGAAGATCGGTGGTAGGAATGAAGATCCAAGCCTTGGAGCTCGGAGGACCTTTAGACAAAACCATTACCCAATGGTTGTTCATAGATGTTAGTGTGTGTAATTGGTATAAAACTTATGTTAAGTAGTTTAGAATCAAAGGATGAATGAAACTTACCACTTAGATTTGTTAATGGAGCTTGGAAATGGAGTTTGATGAGGATGATGATGGTGGCGGGTTTGGAAGGGAAGAAGAGAGGGAGAGAGTGAGCCGAGAGTGAGGAGAGGGAGAGGATATGAGAGAGTGTGGTTTGATGTAAGTGAATTGGTTAGTTTACTTTGAAAGATTTAGTTCTTGATTTTTCCATTATAAAATTCTATAGCCTTTAAGTGTCTAGATTTGCGAATAGTGACCCAAAGATTGGGTCTTGATGTCTTGGTCCATGCTCCAGCAGATGGGGGGTAGGGGGGGGGGGTGGGGTGAGGTGGTTTTTATAAAATAGCAACATACTTTATAAAAATAAGTGCTTTTTATAAAATAGTAAGACGTTTTAGTGAAAATTTATGCGTTTTTGGCGAAACGAAGTTCTAAATAATTATTTTGTATAAAAACATTGCCAAACATTTATTTTGATTGAATTATAACTCGTTGGATGTCGAATTACGCGTTTAAGCGCAGTATTCTTTCGTTTTCGCGATTTTTGACGTTTTACCGGAAATCGAATTTGGCTTTGAAATTAAATACTAGATATTTTTACGTTCCATATTATATGAATTGTTATTTCACATTTGATGTTTAAGGCACCACATTTTGTATTTTGAGTCCCAACCCTGTGTACATTTATCCGTTCACAGCGATTTAATGGTTGTAGCTTTCACGTACGAACTCCGTTTTTGACGTTCTATATATCCACAGTTTCGTATTTCCGAGTAGATCGTTTTATGAATATTATTATTCTCAGAATAATAATTGTACGATTATCGAATTTTTACGCTACATTAGTTTGCTGTCCATATTTTCGACTTTTAATCGATAATTGTTTGATTTAGCATGCGTAATACTATAATATTAATAATTCATTGCAAAAGTTATGGAAAATAACTTTTCAACATATAGATTGACGTACGTTTCATTTGGCTACAGTTGACTTTCGTTGACCAAAATTTACAATTGTCACACTATGCTTACCATGGGGGAATAACTCTTTCACAACCTCATCTATTTCCTACAAAATGATTGAAATGATTAAGATTTAGGATTCTTAAATTAACAACACACAAATTAAGGGAATAAAAATGGATAATACCTTATGATGGTTAGACATGAATGAGATATTATGACCATTTTGGAGTTACACTTTATAAATTAGATGATCTAAAAACCACTTCAAATGATCCTTTTTCCACACAAATAACAATCCAAGCAACGATGAAGATTTAATTATTTGTATCCGTCTCCATTGCACAAAGAAACTTTGGACCATGACTATATTTTAATAAGCAACCATCACACCCAATTATCCTTCTACACCCTTCAATCCATCCGTTTTTAACTCCATCAAGACAAACGTAAAACTAAGAGCATATCCGGTGCTTAACCTTTCAAAAGTTTTTTATTTTTGCCACATTAGATTTTCATCAACCTTTATTGATTAAAATACGTTTGTCATAAACTCACTCCAATGGTTAACCTTTTGGAAACCTTTTTTCATAGAACTTAACTAATTTATCTTACATAAACTATCCTCATATGATTTTTTCCAATTTTTAACGCTAGTTTATATTTTTGAAAAATAATGTTAGTTGATAGATTGATACTTTAATAAATAAAAAAGATTTAATTGTATGTTACAATATTGATTTTTAATCTATGGTATATATATCAATTTGAAAATTTTGATAGTTACTTTTTTTTTTCATATAGATTTCTATAAAATATATTCATATCTAATTTGAATATTTAATTAAACATTTTAACTAATAAACAATAAAAAATAATAGCCAAATATTATTAGGATGTAAAATAAATTGTTTTAAAAATACAAGGGCCAATATGTAAAAAATCTATATAACACGATTAAAAGGTTAGAGAATATATATCTAGTGATTGGAGTGACCTATTGAAAAAGCGCAACACCCTAATGGTAAAAAGCTTTTGAAAAAGCTACAATTAGAGATGCTCTTAGTAAAGTAATTTTTACGTTTAGCATTTCAAGTATCTAATCTCACAATAGAATATTAGTTTGATCTTCTAATTTGCTCAGCATAAGACCATAGTTTTGAATAACGTTTTACAAGAGTCCCGTCAATAAGATTCAATGCATGTTTTCTTGCCCTCCTACACTGCCTAAGACTGACCTCAATGTCAATCTTTTTAATAACCTCTAATGTGAGGTCCTTAATGACTAGTTTTTCTCTATGAAATTTTTTCTTAATGTCATGACTTCCAAACCATACATATGTTACAGTTGAGCCCACTTTAAAGTTTCTTGCACAATTGTGTTCACTTTTTAAAGATTTGATCAGGAAGAAGTGTTAATCCCCATCCATGAAGCCTAATGTCTATAGGTAAGTGTCTATGAAAATCTAATGAACTTCAATCACTAGATCAA
Source organism: Cichorium intybus (assembly GCA_023525715.1). Lineage (NCBI taxonomy): Eukaryota > Viridiplantae > Streptophyta > Magnoliopsida > Asterales > Asteraceae > Cichorium > Cichorium intybus. The sequence continues at coordinate 125,433,379 of CM042012.1, read as the reverse complement.
TATCCCATAAATCATCACAATCATTCTTTTGTTCCCCCGTTACTTTATTTGGTTTGACAATAGGACATGACTTACTCAAGATTTCGTCATTGCATGTCTCGTTTATACAACATATTTCATCATTATATACATGATCAACTTCAAAGTTTTCTGTTAGACAATGATAATTCTCTTCACCCTCAATACCTGGTACGTACATATTCATCTGGGTTGTTCTCTTCATACCATTCTTCCAAAGCATCTCTAATATGGTCGACATGAATGAATTGAATATTTTTGCATCATTATCATAGGCAATCAATATAATAGGCGTTAGGATTGATATTCGACATAATGTTGAAACTTTCAAATTAAAAGGATGACTACTTTCGATTAGCATGCACCAATCAAAACTTTAACCGTAGTTCGTGTTTTTCAATTTCGATGTTCCTCTAAGTTACAAGAAACTAGAAGTCGTATGTATAAGAGTTTTATGATTATTAGCTTATTTAATAAAGAATAAATGTTATCCACGTGCGCTTCACACGTGGACCGAAAAAACGATGAAGACATGAAAGTCAAATGCCACGTCACATAGGTTATGTTATTGGATGAGCGTTTCATTTCACTACCAATGATGTAAATGACATAATTTTCGAAACTATTGTGATCCATAATGTGAGAAAATAAATTGTGTAACTATATCAGAGTAAAACTCATAGTTCAATATGGTGCAGTGACAATAGCTGTAATTAAACTGGCTTTTGAAAACTCAATATACTTATTTCTTATTCCGAGAATTGGATAAATGTTATGAAATAATACTTGAAATCGAATAAACTCCGTTCTTAACGAGGACGCCGAAATGTTCGAAACTGGTATACTTACAAATAAATTGAATTCTTATAATATGATATCTTACAACTTACAATATAAAACATAACGAATGAATGTGGTAGAAGATATTCAGGATAAGAATGCGTTTGCAAATGTCAAAGCCAATGAAAGCTTGGCCCCAGCTATACCCACCACCCAACTTGTATGCAATAAAAGTTCAACTACATAAATCATTCTATACATAGAAAATTATACCACAAGGGTTCTTCATCCTTCTTCCATATATATTTCTTTTCGGAAACAATTCAAAATGGCTTCGAAGACATTCCTTCTTCTTGCCCTTGTTCTTGCCACTGTGCTTCTCATTACGTACCTCACAAGTGGCTGCAGCTAAGGACCTTGGGTCCAACCATGATGAAAGTGAGTAAATTACATGTCCTCAGAAGTATTAAATTTTACATGTTGTTTCCATTAAACAATTCCACAATGCTGCATCGATCATGGATTAATGTAAAAAAATGTACGTAAATGGAATGATGCAGGTGAGATAGAAGATGCCAAGTATGGTCGTGATGACCGTGGGTACTACAATGGTGGACGTGGAGGATACAACAATGGTGGTGGCCGTGGATACAACAATGGTGGTGGCCGTGGAGGATACAACAACGGTGGTGGACGATACAATAACGGTGGTGGCCGATACAATGGTGGCGGCCATGGAGGAGGATATTGCAGGTTTGGCTGCTGTGGTGGTGGACGTTACTACAATGGAGGGTGCAGGTGTTGCAGCACTTATGCAGAGGCAACTGCATACAAACAAGCTCATGAAGCCCAAACTCACAACTGATTTAGGCATCGTGAGCGAGCTATCTTATAATTTACGTATCGTTTCACTATATGTGTAAATTGTAATGAAGGCCTAGTGCTCTTATGCTTTGTAAGTCTGGTAGCATGCTTTTCTTCGATTGAAGTGTGTACTTAATTGTTCTATAATACAAAATCGCACCTCCGGTGTATATGTGAGTGTACTCGTTTGGTTATATAAAAAACTTAATTAGTGAGAAAATATGTTGTATATCTGCATGTAAGTTTTAGGTTACAACGCATAGGATAACAATACAATGATTTATATGCAAGTGATAAAATGATTCTAAGATAAAAGATAAATCATGGGGAGAGGTGGGTTTGTTGACATGTCTAAGGAATGTACGAGAAATTTGTGCATCTAGCCACTTGCCAGCTCCAAAAATGAAATTTAGGATAGAAAATACAAGAAAATTAATAGATAATAATCCTAATCCTACGTATACTATAAATCGCCCACTCAAACTGATCAAGACGTACACAAGCCAACTTGAGTTTAAAAAGAAACTTTTTCATGGAGTGCTATAGAATCAAAATAATATAATTTTCACTGTTACCAAATACCAGGGAAAAACCAAATTTATGGAGAATTAGTGTCATCTGTCATTAGCTTTGGATTACGAAATATATAAAGAAAGAAACCAGTGCTTTAGTTCTTAGGTCTACTCTTTACTCGTGTCTTCCTTGCTCTATTGGTCATATTCCAAAGCTATGTTATCGTTTTTATATAACAACGCATTGTCAATTTCTTGAACCACAAGTCACTTCAATGTTGAAGCCTGTGAGATTTGAACATGGATCGACTCTATTTTGGAGTATAACCCAAAATTGTCATGATACTTAGCTTAAAGTCTAAGCACGCTTTGATACATGATTGGTAGTCTTTTCAGCCATGTCTTCAACGAACATGCTATGAAAGCATGTTATAGTATTAAGCTATTATGAGAAAAGATATTCTTCTTAGCTTCTTTTCGTATGGACACACTTAACAAAACCTTTGACTCTATATGCATAACACTCCCATTTTAGTCCCCGCACTATTGGTTGTTTTACCTTCTTACGAGCAACCTCTATATAAATACACATGATAATACACATATAATGATTACTAAGCAAGCTATCCCACAAATAAAAATTGATACGTAAATAACAATTACATGGTGTTTCAAAGGCCTTTTCGCCAATCCAGTAAAGGCAAAAGAGGTTAACGAGCAACTTGGATGATATCAATTCATTTAAATTACGCATGCATGTAGTACGTATGTTTATGCACTTTTTGATGCGGACTTTAAATATCTTTTTGGTCAGTTAAACTACTCTTGATTCCGAGCATAGTCTTCTAGTTGGGGTTCCTCATCTGACCTTTACGTCCGAACCTCCAATTTTTTGGGAATCGTCTGAAATCAGATATCCTTATCATGTCAAGGGGGACAACAGTTCCAATTTCTCGCCTTTTGTGCAAAACTTGAAACAGTCTCTACCAACCAATCTGCACCAATTGTGCCACTTACGCAACAAGATGGCATCGATTTTGATGAGACATTCGCTCCACCGCATGTCTTGATGCCATATGCATGTTCCTCGCGTATGCGACAAATAAAAATATTAAAGTTCATCAAATGGATGCTAAAAGTTCCTTCCTCTATAAGGAACTCAATGAAGAAGTATATCTACAGCAACCTTTGGGGTTTGAAAATCATGATCACCCGAATGAGTGCTATTAGCTCATAAAGGTGTTTATGGGCTGAAGAAAGCACCAAAAGCTTGATAAGATACTTTGACCACCTTCTAGGAAGCATCTGGATTCGTAAGATATGTGTTGCAGACCCTACCTTTTCCGAAGATCAAACAAAAAGCATCTGATGCTAGTGCGGATTTACGAATATAATATCATTTTTGCTCGACTGTCGAAACAAAGGTAGCTGACTTCTCTCACCTGATGGTTAGCAAATTTCAAATGAGCATGAACCATGAAATGAACTTCTTTTTAGATCAAGAGAAATACACAACCGAGCTGTTAAAGAAGCATAGTATGGATAATTGTGTCACTGCTAAGGTTAAAAAGCCTATAATGGTATGATCGATTTGGTTCTTTATGTTATTGCTAGTTGACCATATATTATGTTCTCTACATGTAGGTGCACACGATGCCAAACCAGCCCCAAGATATTACACTTGACCACTGTCAAGCAAATCTTTCTATACTTAAGAGGAACAAAGGCTTTAGGTCTATGATACCCAATTGGAAACAACTTCAGATTACAAGTGCTTACAAATTTTGATCATGTTGGTTGCAAGTTGGATCACAAAAGTACATCATGTCAATTTCTAGGTAGAAGATTGGTTAGTTGGTAATCCAAAACACAAACTGTTGCAGAAGCCGTTTTTAGTAATAAATAGAGTTTCTATGTTTAGCATTTAGTTTATTCCATCATAAATGCTTTCTAGGAATATTTCTTAAAACATATTTATGGGTCGAATTATATAAAAATCGTTCCTCTAATTCAAAAGCTTTTCTTTTGGAAAGGATATATGACATTCTTAGGCTCTGTTTGGCATGCTAGCTGAAAAGCTAGCTTTTAGCTTATAAGCTAGCTTTTCAATAAGCTAGCTTCAAGTAGCTTATGAAAAGCTAGCTTATAAGCTACTTTTTAAGATACAATAAGCTACTTTAGTGGTTTTGCCAAACGCCAAAATACAATAAGCTCAAAAAATAATGTAGCTTTTAAGCTAACTTATGTGCGTCAAACACAGCCTTACATGTGACAACGCCTAGTGATATTAAGTATTTTAGGCGTTGTTGAGCCCTGTTCTTGGTAAAATTATATCAAATATGCATGGGTATTCTCACTTTTCGTGTCAGGACTTGTCTGGAGAAAAAGAACAGAAACAGGGACTAAAAGTGTACAAAAAGGAAAAAGTATGGAAAGAATGCAAAATCAAGAGAAGACGTACGCGCGCCGCGGATTTATCTCCTGCGCGACGCGGGAGTAAGGCGGTGGAATACATTTTGAATGACGAAAAAACGGGGAACGGATAAGTACGCGCGCCGCGGATTTCCATTCTGCGCGGCGCGGTCACGGGAAATTTGCAACTATAAATAGAGGCATTTCCAGCCGAAAACCCTAGCAAAGACCGGGTGTAAACATCGACCTAGAAGCTCTTTGACTCGAGGATTCCATTTCAGAAGCTATCATTTGGTATTTTCATGTTTAGATTTTTATTTCATTTTAGTTAAAGCATTGTAAGCCTTGGTTTGAATCTTTGGGTGTGACAACCATTGAATTCTAGCTTAGGGTTCTGTTTTTAGTAGTTTTGGTTACTGATTTGCTGTTTGAATATTGGTTTGAGTGAATGAAATCATTCGGTTACCTTAAATATTGATTTTTCGGTATTTTGGATGTTAGCTTGTGTTTTGGTTGTTTGATTGTGATTGGATTTTGTTTTGGACTTGGTTGGGACTGTTTTCCTTTGCTGAAAACAGTAGCTAATTAGGTTAGGTTAAGCATTAAACCTTGGCTAGTAACTGTTCTATTGGACTTTAACTAGTGGTAGTTTTATGCTGCTTGGTTTTGCTAGTTTGAATGCCTTCAATTGCTTCTGAGCCAGAGATGTACTTCTGAGTTCAGAAAGTAACTAGGTCATTTGGACATAGCTAAGCTTGGCTTGGGTGTTTGAATATTGTTTTGAGATAGAAAGATAGAAATTAGTTCCTCCGACTATAGCTGTGACACTATCAGTTGGTAATCTCTCATCTAGGCTAACCACGTAGCTCCTGTGGATCGACCCTGACTGCACTATACTAGTGAAAGTTAGGTTATCTTTTATTTTTGACCGCATGACGACCTCTGCGTGCACGTCAAATTTTGGCGCCGTTGCCAGGGAGCTGTGAGCTTAGAATAGGTGAGTAGTAGGAACTTGCTTCTTGCTTTTTGAAATTTCATTTTGGGTTAATTTCATTTCATTTTGGTTTTGATTCTTGTGGGCGTGTTGCACTTGTGCATGCGTACCCGCAGGGGGAAGCAACTATCCCCATTGCAGTTTGATTCTGAGATTGAGCGTACTGCGCGCAAATTCCGTGCCCGCAGGCGTTTAAGCATCATGAATTACAGTCAGGTTAGCAGTAGTCCGGTCAGTGTTGCCCAGGATCCAACAGGTGAGGCAACTGGAGGGTTTTCTATTCCTCCGCTTTCGGAATTTCAGTTTGGAAGTACGAGTGCTTCTGGTGGTGCAGTTTCAGCCCCTGCACCCATACCATCATGCACTCCGCCTTCCATCCCATCATTTACACCCACTTCACAACCTCAATCCACCAATCCATTCACATATGCTATGACTTGGGGAGAGCCGACCCGAGATGGCACCCCAGCTCCTAGACAGCAGATACCGACATCTCAACCACAACCAGCCCTCTTTAAACCTCAACCTACATACCAAACAACACCACCTATACATTTCCAACAACCGCCTCAACCGCAATACCATTACCCAGAGACGGAGGAAGTGTACGACGAGGAAGATGAAGGATGGATGCCACCAGCATCCCAACCACAATGGAACCGAGGTCGGGGACCTCCCAGGCGAGCACCGCAATACCAACCACCAGGTCAACGGGAGTACAACGATCATTTTTACGGTAACCCCGCTCGACCCTTACATTTTGCACAACCGAGACGGCAGTCGGTTGCATCACATTTCCAACCGAGGGAATATGATGATTCGTCACCGATATATATTCCTGATAACATAGATTCGCAAGTAGAGATTAGACCTCAGTTATTAGGAATATTACCAGAATTCAGAGGATATAAGCAGGATGATCCCTATAACCATTTGTATGAATTTTTAGCGATCGCGAATGCTAACAATCCCAGAAACACAAATAGAAATATCTTTAGGCTTAGACTGTTTCCATTTACCCTTAAGGACAAAGCTAAGTATTGGTTCACATCGTTGCCATCGAACAGTATTACTACGTGGGATCAGCTCAAGGCGAAATTCCTTCAGGAATTTTATCCAGCGAGCAAGACAACTGAAGTCAGGAGGGTCATCCAGGATTTCCAGCAAAAACCTGGAGAAGCTTTTCATGAAGCCTTCGACAGATTGAAGGAGTTGCTGCGATCTTGTCCGCATCACGAGATCCCCAGATGGCAGTTGGTCAAGTTATTCTTTGAGGGAGTTAGCGAGACACACCAGGCCATGATAAATGCCTCCTCCAGCGGGACATTTATGTGGCAGGATCCAGAAGAAGCCTGGCAGTTTCTGGAACAGTTGAGTAATGGCTCCAAAGCAAACTTCTCTACCAGGAAGACTACAAGTACGGCGGCAGCAGTAGGAGTGGATGCTGATTGGAAAAAAGAAGTGAAAAAGGAGATCAGTGAATTGAACAGAAAGTTTGATCGGCTTATGGCAACACTACAAAATGGACCGCCAAATTCATCACAAGAAGGTCAAGGAGGACCTAAGATACAGGAAGCTAATCAAGTTTATGGCCAGGGTCAAGGTCAACACAATAATGGACGACCCTACAGGCCATATAACCAAGGACAGCAACAAAATTTCAGGCAGAACAATTATCAAAATCAATCAAATAGTCAGCCTAGAAATCAACAGCCTGAAAACAACGGAAACAACAACAATAACAACAGGGGGCCCACTAACGCTGCCAACAACACCCCAGGGACCCAAGAAGAGATGATAGCAAAAATGTATGACATGGTCACTGCAACTCAACAACAATCTCAAGCAAATGCAAAGGCCATTGCAAATATGGAAAGACAAATAGGTCAAATGGCTGCAGATCAGCAAAAGAGGGATAATGGCAAGCTGCCAAGTGCTACTGAAGTAAACCCTACGCATAATCAACGACCAGGGAAGGAACAAGTCAATACTGTTGAATCAGGATGGCGAAAGGTCACTCTGGAGGACTTGTTTGAAGTAGGGAGTGAGATGAGATCGGGGGAAGAAGAGAAGGCCTTAGAGAGCGAAGAAGGTAAAGAAGGAGAAATTCCGATTGAGAATGGCACTCAACCAGAAATAGACGAAAAGGTCCAAAAGGAGGAGCAACCAACGATAGCGGGAATCAAGCAGAAGAAGAAAAATAAGAAAGAAAAGAAGATGCAGGGAATACCCAGATCAACGGGGCCCTTGATGAACAAGCCTCTATGGGATGAGCTTAAGGATGCTCCCGAGGACACCAAGATTCTGCGAGAGATGTGTGATCAGAATGAGAAACGCAAAGCACCTACGCCAAAAATGGTGAGATTGACTGTAAGAGCCAGCGAAGCATTATTGGGCACACTCCCCAGAAAGGAAAGGGACCCCGGGTCACCATTGATCACTACAACAGTAGGAGATGTGGTTATTCGAAACACGCTTTTAGATTTGGGAGCAAGTGTCAACATCTTGCCAGGATACCTGTACGACAAGTTCAAGAACGAAGAAATTGAGCCAGCCGAAGTGGTACTACAGTTAGCTGACCAATCAACTAAGGTATCAAGGGGGAAGCTGACAAATGTCATAGTTAAAGTCGGGGACTTTTTCTATCCTGTCGATTTTTTGGTCATGGAATATGAAAGTCCAGACGATGCGCCTGCGCTCATCTTGGGGCGTCCATTTTTAGCTACCGCTGGGTCAGTGATCGATTGCAAGACTGGGAATATGGATATTTTCTTCGGAACCAGAAAAAGAAGATTAAACATGTTTGGGAACCCAGTATCATTACCTTCAGAGGAAAATGGCAAACCAGCAGACAGGAAAACACTAATGGAGCCAGGAATCAGAAGTAAAGAAAAAGTATGGACACGTACGGGAGAGGGAGGAACAGAGGAAATCTTAAAGGAAACCAAAAATCACCCGTTATCCGCCATCGACAAGGACCAATTGCTGGAAATGATAGAGATGATGGAAGCAAGGCATCAGCAATTTGAAAAAGAATCCAGAAAACGAGAAGCGAATGTTTTCGAACTATTGAAATCTCAACAACAATGGATCAGCGGTGTGAGTGATCGGATGACCCAACTCACATCCCTTATGACAATGATGGCTAATAATTTCATGCCAGAATACCAGCAAATGTCATCAAGAGGTCAAGAAGAAGAAGAAGGGTCAGCTTAGGAGCAGCACGTCTGGCTGAAGACGTTAAACTTAGCTCTTGTTGGGAGGCAACCATCGTGTCATAGGTAGGTTTTATAATTCTTTAGGATTAATTCAGAAAATACATCAATCTTTTGCAGGTATTAGTGGTCTGAAGCAAGTGTGGGGTCGTGTGGAAAGTTTTGAAATTTGAAAGACCGCGCCGCGGATTATTGTGTTGCGCGACGCGGGATCGGAACTCAACCCGATGCGCAGGGGTTGATTTGGCGACACGCGCGTCGCGGAAACGCGGAATGCGCGCCGCGGGAAACGATCAGACGGTTTTCGCCTTTATCCGGTGAGCCGCGGCTCACAACTCAAAATCACACGACTCGGAGCTCTGGTGATCAAAATTTCTTGCATTTTTTTCTTGCTTATTGTGTTTCTACTACCAAGGTATGCTCTTTTAACTATCTATTGGCTATTTTAACTAGTTATTAGGTAGTTAATTTTAGGGTTTTATTCCAAAAAGTTCAAAAACTTAGAATCACTAATGCTAGCTTATAGGGTGTTTGTTTTGCCAAATGGACACCCTAGATGAGCTAGTCGGTACATAGGCTACCTTGTGGTATGATTGGATTGTAATTTAGCAGGTTAAAATGGGGATTTGATCCCGGGTTTTTGAAACAGCCGCACGCCGCGCCGCGCCCTTGCTCTTGGGCCGCGCCGCGGTGCGATGGGGAAGAAAAAGGGACTGATTTTGCAAAAACTTTTGTTTTGTGGCTATATTTTCTTTTGCAGATAATGTTCAGGTTGAACCACGCCTTCCTTCAGTTTCCCGCAGAGCTTGACAGTTCGGTAGAGTATATCTCGCGGAGGGATGCATTGATTCGTCGCCGAGTTCTCGAGGCGACGGTCATAGACCGAGACATCCTGAGGGATGCAGGGCTCTGGGATGCGATCGAGCCGTTTCTGCATCGCACATGGACCCACGAGGAGGCATCATTCACGTGCCGTGGCTGGGACCGGATTATGGCCACGGACGAGGACGTGGTCTACACGGAGTTGCTACTGGAGTTTATCTCCACCATCCAGTTCGCACCACGGGCGGGGGACCCACATTCCAGGCTGGTGCGATTTCGCTTGGGAGGTGTGCACAGGCAGTGCAACCTCCGGGAGTTTGGGAGGCGCACAGGCATCTACACTGAGCAGGACCTCCAGCACCGTTACTTCACCCGGTTCTTCGGGTCATGCATCCAGGGGGAGCCAGAGCGCCCTCCCAACATGGAGATTTGGGCACCATTGTCCAATGTTATGTACGAGGCGGGGACCTCGAGGGAGAGCCACTTACGCGACCCACTTCACCGCCTTATGCACCGGATCGTCTCCACTTCCATCATGCATCGGGAGGGGGGCGAGAAGGTGTCGGGTGATGATATGACGTATTTGTGGGTTCTCCTCGACCCGTCCCGATTCCTCCATCTCCCATACGCCCTCGCGATCACTCTCTCCACCTACGCGACCGGCGCCTCCTCCAGCAGTCCACTAGCCAGGGGGTATTTCATCACCCGCCTGGCCCGCTCTTATGGCATTCTTACTGCCCCCGTGGCAGTTTCCTTGACAGCTCTACTTCCATCGCGCACCACAGCACGCACGTTGGAGACGATGCTGCTCATTCAGCAGCAGCGACCGGGGCAGTACATCCGGGCACCGGCCGAGCTTCCTCAGGCACCTCAGCCTGCATTCGCCCAGCCCGGCAGGAGACGCCGGAGACCAGAGCCACCAGCACCAGAGCCGGCTCAGCCGCAGCCGGAGCAGGTCGACCCATCAGCCCTCCGCCGGTTGGATGCCAGGGTCACGCGGATTGAGGGCCAGCTCACATGCATTCTGGACCAGCTTGAGTGGATCGGGGAGGTTCTTATTCAGACTGCATCAGCACAGGGCAGGCATCCCCGACCATTCCCACCTAGGTCCCATGACCATGAGGCCGGATCCTCCAGGCCACCGGGTAGTGATTGATGTACTTTTTCTTTTCTTTTCTTTTCATATTTTTTTGGGATATATGTACAAACCTATGACACATCTTTTTGTATATTTTGTTCTTGTTTTATTTTTGTTATGTCTGTTTTAATTTGTTTGTTAAGTAATGCATGCTATACCAATTGAGAGGGAGTTGTTTCAGACAAGTGTGGGGTCACCGTGCCCCCTCCACTTGTCTTGACCACCGGCGTGTCCTACTGTAGCGCTACAACTCCAGCATATGAATCGGGAATCTTTTTTCTGTACGCAATTATACCTGTGATATTGAGCAACAAGCAGTCTACCGTCCAAAAGGGGTAACTCTTTCTCCCTTGTTTTGAATTAATTTTTGTACAACAGGGACGTTGTACGGTTTTAAGTGTGGGGTGTGGACGGTCGAAAGAGATATTTTTGAAATTTTTGCAGAAATGATCAAATTTTTCAATTTTTAGCAATATTTTCAAAAAAATTTTTTTTAATGAATTGCAATTTTGAAATGAATGGTTTGTGATTGTGATAGCACTGGTATTTTTCAAAAAAATACCATTTAGTTGTGATCATGCTATTGGTTAGTCAAATAAGTTGAGTTTTAAGAGTTAGAAGATTGAGATGTTTTATGATTGGAATTTAGGAAGGAAAAGTCAATCTGTGGTCTTTGTTGTTCGAGCCGGTAGGTCTAAAATGGGTGGACCTTACGCACCTTACCACCTAAGATCGTCTGGTCTGGGATGGTATTTCTGAAAGCTCGCTACACGGACAACGTCGAAAGTCATGGACAATTCCTTAATGGCCTCTAGAATCTGAACGAGTAAGTACACTGTATTGTGGACAGAAAGTTTGTAATCAAGGGTTCTTTAGAAAGCCATGAATTCCGAAGAACAACTCAATTATGTTTTCACGAACTATTCCACTCTAACTCGGGGGACAATAAACTTTGAAACTAAACACAGTCAAAAATTGTTCGATTCTCTATCATAATTTGTTAAAAACTCTCTTGCTTGGGGACAAGCAAGGCACAAGTGTGGGGTGTTTGACAACGCCTAGTGATATTAAGTATTTTAGGCGTTGTTGAGCCCTGTTCTTGGTAAAATTATATCAAATATGCATGGGTATTCTCACTTTTCGTGTCAGGACTTGTCTGGAGAAAAAGAACAGAAACAGGGACTAAAAGTGTACAAAAAGGAAAAAGTATGGAAAGAATGCAAAATCAAGAGAAGACGTACGTGCGCCGCGGATTTATCTCCTGCGCGACGCGGGAGTAAGGCGGTGGAATACATTTTGAATGACGAAAAAACGGGGAACGGATAAGTACGCGCGCCGCGGATTTCCATTCTGCGCGGCGCGGTCACGGGAAATTTGCAACTATAAATAGAGGCATTTCCAGCCGAAAACCCTAGCAAAGACCGGGTGTAAACATCGACCTAGAAGCTCTTTGACTCGAGGATTCCATTTCAGAAGCTATCATTTGGTATTTTCATGTTTAGATTTTTATTTCATTTTAGTTAAAGCATTGTAAGCCTTGGTTTGAATCTTTGGGTGTGACAACCATTGAATTCTAGCTTAGGGTTCTGTTTTTAGTAGTTTTGGTTACTGATTTGCTGTTTGAATATTGGTTTGAGTGAATGAAATCATTCGGTTACCTTAAATATTGATTTTTCGGTATTTTGGATGTTAGCTTGTGTTTTGGTTGTTTGATTGTGATTGGATTTTGTTTTGGACTTGGTTGGGACTGTTTTCCTTTGCTGAAAACAGTAGCTAATTAGGTTAGGTTAAGCATTAAACCTTGGCTAGTAACTGTTCTATTGGACTTTAACTAGTGGTAGTTTTATGCTGCTTGGTTTTGCTAGTTTGAATGCCTTCAGTTGCTTCTGAGCCAGAGATGTACTTCTGAGTTCAGAAAGTAACTAGGTCATTTGGACATAGCTAAGCTTGGCTTGGGTGTTTGAATATTGTTTTGAGATAGAAAGATAGAAATTAGTTCCTCCGACTATAGCTGTGACACTATCAGTTGGTAATCTCTCATCTAGGCTAACCACGTAGCTCCTGTGGATCGACCCTGACTGCACTATACTAGTGAAAGTTAGGTTATCTTTTATTTTTGACCGCATGACGACCTCTGCGTGCACGTCAACATGTAACAACTATACACGCTCCTTTTGGATGGGACTTGTTTATAAAAGGTAATTCATTTTTTTCAAGAAAAAGGTGTCAACTTTATATTTTACATAAAACTAATAATTAGTTTCATTAAATGTCGACGACCTATTTTTACACTTATCTGGATTTTTGAAATGATATATTTGGATCTTCTATCAGAAATGGAATTTAAATTTCTTTTTATACTCAGTTGCCCTTCTTTTAATCTTCCTCATCACATTCATATATTCTCTCTCGTTCAAACCGTAGTTTTAAACTTTGTAAATCTTGCACCTTTCTCTCTCGTTATTATTATTAATTTTTTTTTTGCAAATCCATGGGTAAATCTAGTCTTTCTTTGGAATCTCAAATGCCCCCAACTGGTACTAGACCTACATCATGAAATTACCAGGACATTTTTGCTCCACAACTCCATGATCCTTTAGTCGCCATCATGAAATAGTTCTTGAGGAATCATGCCTTCCACTAACCATTCACTTAAAACCTATCTTGCATTCAACATGCTTATACTACTGTTATTTTTGATACAGTTGATAATTTCATTTCATTCTGCCTCATAGATGATCATTTGGTGTTTTTCCGGAAACCTATCTTTTTGACCTACATCAGTCTCTTCTGTCTACCGATGAAGGTGGGAAATCTCATCAGCATATCGCTCCAAAAACCAAGTCTTTATGGTTTTGAATAAGATTGAGTATAAAGATTCATTTTCATCTATATGTGATTGACACGCCTAGGTCATCGTGCGGTCAAAAATAAGAAAATAAACCTCACACACACTAGTACAGCGGTAGTAAGGGTCGATCCATGGGAGTTTGGTGGTCAAGATAGAACGACATTATACCAACTGTAGTGTCACTCTACAGTCAGCGGTATTGTTTCTACTTTCCCAAAAACCAACACAAAACACAATATCAAAACAATTGCCAAAATCCAAATCAAGCATGAACTAAACTAAACTAAACTAAGTTCTAAACTAAGATAATTTACTGATTCCAGAAGTAAATTCCAGAAAAATCAGAAGCAATGACAATCCCAAAACATCCAAACAAGCATTCAACAGAAACAATACCAAAAAAGTGCAATATAACTTGAACTGAATGATTAACTTTTATAAATCAAAATCAAACCAACATTCAAACAATCAAATACAGATCTACTACCAACTATTCATTACCGAAATCAGAAACTATAAATCCAAACGAACATCGAGTAATCGATGGAAATCCCGATTGTGGAATACCTCGATACCGAGTTGATAAAACAAGAGTAAAAGTAAATAACTAACCAAACTATTGATTCCCACTGAAAAACTGACAAAATTCTGCCTTCGGATCCCTCCTTCGCGTCCCGGGATGCTTCAAAAGTCGGACAGGACTCCGGTATTTATAATGGTGCAAAATTAGGGTTTCCACGACGCACGTGTCTTCTCGAGCCCAAAATCTCAGATTTTGAAATTCAAAAACGGAGATTTTATCCGGTCGCGAGATAGCGGCGCTATCTATGCCAGATTTGTCTTCTTGCCCCTTTTGCTCCATAACTTCTCCAGAATTGCATTAAAACCCCTGCATTTACACTAAAAACATTTCCAAGCACTTTGGCACAAAAGTAAGTGATATTAGCCAATTTAAGACATATATTTAATCCAAAACATAGCTAAAAGACGACTATAATACTTGATATTACTAGGCGTCGTCAAACACCCCACACTTGTGTCTTGCTTGTCCCCAAGAAAGAGAGTTTTTTTAACAGATTTTAACTAAGACTAAACATTTTTGAATGTCTTCAATTTCAAAGCTTATTGTCCCTAGAGTTAGATTGAAATAGTTTTTGCAAACATGACCAGAATATCCTTTGGAATTCATGACTTTCTAAAGAACCCTTGATTACAAATTTTCTGTCCACAGAAGAGTGTATGTACTCATTCAGATTCTAAAGGCCGTTAAAGAACTATCCATGACTTTCGATGTTGTCCGTGTAACGAGCTTTCAGAAATGCCATCCCAGACCAAACGATCTTAGGTGGTAAGGTTCATAAGTTCCTCTTTGAGGCCACCCATTTTAGACCTACCGGCTCGAACAATAAAGGCCACTGATTGACAGTCCGTTCCTAAATCCCAATCCTAAAATATTCCAATCTTCTAACTCCTAAAACTCAACTTATTTGACTAAACAGATAGCATGATAACAACTAAATAGTATCTCTTGAAAAATACCAATGCTATAACATTCAAAAGCTATTCGTTTCAAAATTACAATCTCTTAAAAATTTTGAAAAATTGCTAAAATATTTGGAAAGTACTTGTTTTTCGCAAAAATTTCTAAAATTACTCTTTCGACCGTCCACACTCCACACTTAAAACCGTACAACGTCCCCGTTGTACAAAATTTTTTCAAAACTAGGGAGAAAGAGTTACCCCTTTAGGACGGCGAATTGCTTGATGTATTCGTATGTAACAGGGTCGATCATTTGCGTCGTCTTGATGAGATCCAGGAGTCAGGGCGCACCAGGCATAACACGAGTGTAGGGGTACGGTGACCCCACACTTGCGTTATGCAACTCCATCAGTTGGTGCAGCAATCACAGTTTGGCAGATAATAGTAATCTACTAACAAAAATATCAACTCATGCAACGATGTTAAGTTTAATTACAGGCATAAGAAATTCAATACAAAAAGCTAAACTACAAAGAAAAAGGTACAAGAAAATATCACTCAGAATCGTGATGTGTCCCAGATGGTCCTGCCTCGTCGCCTCCGCCATTCGGTGCCCCAAAATACCTCAAGATGATGCTTTCCAGTCGTCGTATATCGGCTCGAATCTATGCCTGACCGACTGCCAATGCAGCCTGGGCGGTCTCAATCCTGGTGAGCCTCGCGTCCAATCCATCCTCCCTGCCTGCCGGCTCTTGGTCTCGATGAGCCTGAGATGGCTGTCTCCTCCGTTTCTATCCTCGTGGAGCGCGGGCCTCCAGGTGTATCACCGGTGCCTGAACTCCCTCGATCTCAACCTCCATCTCCTCATCCTGGTGAGCCTGCTGCTCGGGTACATTCGCTGCTCTATCTGTTGCTATGTATTAAAGACATCCGACAGGTGTAACTATATCCATCCCCTCACATCAACCGTCAAAATCTCGTAAGACTCGGCAATTATGGTAATATAATGCCCCCCGACCAGTGGGCTGGCTCCTCGCATCCCCTTCCCCTTGTTGACCATAAAGTCGGCCAACAAGGGTGGGAGATGCACAAACTGGGTGGGGTTGATGATACCCCATAGAGGAAACATGTCGGTCGCTGATATCTTTTTACCGCCCCTGCGGTGAGCAATAGTGATGGCCACGATCCAATGAAGCAGGCGGTGCACTGGGGAACGGATCCTGCTCTCGCGGTTCTCCGCAGGATCGTAGTCAAAAGTGCTAACGGCAGCCCAGACGGCTGCGTGAAAGACTCCGTCAGGAAAGTGGGTGTGGCATGCAACCAGGAATGGGCCAAAATGAGGGCTGGCCATCTCCTCTCGTGTGTATACGTACGTACGCTGCGCCAGCTCCCCGACCGAGCACTCTTGGTGAACTCCGCCACGTCTGAAGTATAGTCTCTGCTGTAGCAGATCCTGGTGCGTAGGACCGAAGGTACACATCAAATAGAACTCTTGAATGAGATCTCTATAGATCGTTTCTCCAGCAGGTATCAGTCGGTCCCATCCTTCGCACGTGAAGCTATGCATGCGGTCATCACTGGTGCATGTACGAACCAAATACGGTGCCGATCCGGCCTGTAGTCCGCAGGCCATCAAAAAATCCCGATCCAGAGTGGGTGCTACCTCGATCTCTCTAGCAGACACAATCACTAATCGTCTTTGATAACCTAGGGTAGCGGGGTCATCCTCTAGAAACTGCAGGAATGCATGCCGTGACAAATCAGTTAGTGGGACGGGAGCGCGGTTCCTTTGTGGTCGTCGAGCCATCTACAAAACTTAATCAAGAACAAACCAAGTGCACAAGTATGAGAAATAGTTGCAAAATTGGTCCCTGGCATCAATAGCAACACTAATCAAAAGATCAGTTTCGCTGCTGATGAACGCAGCCCAAAATTTTTCGATTTTTCCATTTTAGTCAGTTTTTCAAATTGATCATACCAATATGTTTCTAAACTAGTGACTAGTAAAAGCCCTAAGTTTAATTTCAGAAAAACAAGCTAAAATTGCCCTAATTTCTCATTTGGGTCAAAAACCCTTAATTATGAACTCTAGATTTCATGATTTTCGATTCCGACCTGTTTTTATCAAATTGAACACACCAATAGCATCCTAGACGAATGATTAACAAAAGCCCTCTGTCAATTTCGAGCAATTCAAGCTACAAGTCCATCAAATCGGGTAAAAATCCGAAGAACCCTTACCGAGCCCTAGTTCACAAATTTCATATTTATGCATGTTTTCAACAAATTGAACACACCAATATGTAGCTATATATGCTATTAAGAAACCCTAGGTGCTAGATTGACGAGAAACAAACCAGAAATTCCCGAATCAGAGGTTAAAGGGTGCGATACCCGAACCCCAAACTCGGCTCAAAAACCTCGAATTTTGATTCAAATGCTACGTAATTCACAGAGATAATCGTTAGGGTTCGTACCTGGGATGTTGAGTGACAATTCCGCTAGACAAATTACACGGAAAAACGACAAAAATCCAGTGGATTTGTGTGTGTCGGCGTCAACAGTCGCGAAAACGGGAGGGGGAGGGGGGTTTGGAAAATAGCGGCTCTATTTGGGTTTAAACCAGAATCGCGACCCACCCAAAGATAGCGCCTCTATCTTTAAAGATAGCGGCTCTATCTTTGATTTTTCCAATTTTTTCGTTTTTCATTTATTTTAAAATCCCGTTCGACCACCCCACACTCGAGTTATGCCAGGACATTTTGAAAAAGTTTCCAAGTGATATATTGACAAAATAAAAAATAAAAACTAAAAAGAAAAAATTAAAAATACTTATCGAAATGTCGGGTTGCCTCCTGAAAGCGCTTCTTTGTTCGGTCTTTTAGCTGGACCGTCTTTCTGCGGCTACGGTAGATCGTACGCCATTTGTCTCCACTGAATTTCAGTTACCACCGTTCCTTCATCGATCCCGTACTCCAATTTTCCTGGGTCAAAAGGTTTGCCGGTTCTGCTGTTGCTGCCCGGTTTCCGTTTTCTGATTATTTCACGCGAATGCTTGGAAGCTGCTTTAAACCTCCAGGCTCGATCTTTTCTACAGTGTCTCTTTAAGATCATCGGTTTGACTTTGAGCGCGCCTAGTACCGCTCCCAGTAATTGTTTTGCGCCTCGTTTGTTGCTCACATCCTGCGTGTCGTCTGCAGCTTGTGGTTTTGGCCTGCAGTACAAAATTTTTTCCAATTTGATGGGATCGGAGGGCATAATATTGGTATGCTTCCGAATGTCCTCATCGATGGTATTGATCACATATAATTTTCCATTCATTAATGAGTAATGAGTGGCGCTAAAATTGTGTTTATTATTTTCGAAGACCACATCATTGTCATCATCTTCTTGACCATTGTCCAACAAGCGGATCGGTACCAAGAGTGAGCGACTAGTTTTATCTAGTGATGATATAGATTCACTCATCACCAGATCTTTACTTTCAAAATGTTCAGAATTTTCAAAAATTGCAGGGTCGGGGGTAGTATTGTCATCTAAGCCCCCTCCCTCAATAACTGTCTCGACCATGTCATCTGGTGATGGTATAGGTTCACTCATCACCAGATCAACATTATCAACATTTTCAAAAATTTCAAAAGTTGTTGGGCTGGGGTTTGTACTGTCACTTACAGCCCCCTCCTCAACTTTCTTTTCAACCAAATGATCTGGTGATGGTATAGGTTCACTCATCACCAGATCAAAATTGTCCACATTCTCAAAAACATCAAAAGTTGTTGAGTCAGGGGTAGTATTGTCACCTACATCCTCTTCCTCAACAACCGTTTCGACCATCTTGGTGGTTTCTTGAATCTCCCAAGGTGTATGACCTTCCATCACATGTTCAGGTGATGCAGGTTCACACACAATATCATTGGTACTAAAATCACCCGCCTCAGTTTCTGGCGAGTATGGCGGAAATCCCAAATTTTGGTCGTTCATAGAACACCACTCAGCACAATTACCTTGACGGTTACTGTTGTATTGATGGTTGTAGTTACCATTGTAATTTTGCCCTCCCTGATTATTCGACATATATGGTCGTCTGTTGTTGTTGTTGTGGTATTGCCCTTGACCATACGCTTGACTAACCTCTTATGGTCTTTATTCTTGTTGATCGTGCTTCTGTTGAATTGGTGGTTCTTGCTGCCCGGTGGCCAATACTGTATCGAGCTTCCTGCTAAGGGCACCGATCTTATTCTTACCTCCTTGTTCCGGTCGTTGTCGATATCTATTGTTGCCGCCGATGAGGTGCTGTTTGTCTTCCTTTCTGAATGATTAAACTTGGATCCATTGCTAAGTTGCTCCAAGAACCTCCATGCCGTCTCGCTATCTTGCGTCATGATTGTCCCTCTAAATGATGCATTAATCATGGCTTGGTTCATACCGTCGACACTGTCGTAGAATATCGTGACCAACTGCCATCATGGAAACTGGTGGTGTGGACATGATCGTAACAACTCCTTCAATCTCTCGAAAGCATCATGGAATGCTTCCCCGGGTTTTTGCTGAAATTCATGTATATCTCTTCTTACTTCCATTGTCTTGCTCGGGGGATGGAACTCCTGCAAGAACATTGTCCTCAACTGCTCCCATGTGGTGATACTGTAGGTCGACAGCAACATGAACCAGTACTTTGCCTTGTCCTTTAGTGTGAACGTAAAAAACTTAAGCCTAAAGAAGTTCCTATCCGCATTTCTAGGTATGTTCACGTTGGCTATAGGGGTGTAAACGAGCTGAGTCGAGCCGAGTATTGCCAAGCTCGTGGCTCGGTTCGACTAAAATACTCGAGCTCGAAGCTCGACTCGAACTCGACTCGAGCCTTGATTTCAAGCTCGAACTCGAGCTCGTGAAATACTTGACATACTCGAGCTCGGCTCGGCTCGACTCGACTAAAGTTTAAAAAAACAAAAAATCACCAAATTGAGTGAAATATAGAATGCAGTGCACTTGCAAGTATTTATCCAAGGTAACAAATGTCCAATATACCAAAAAACAAACATTCTTCTATGCTAACAACCATTCTACCATCTATGTCCTAGTTTGTACATATTTCCAAACTACCAAAAATAAACATTTTTCAATGCAAAACAACTTCTAAGACATCAAAACAAAACAGCAAAAAAAAGGTCCAAATCAGCACCAATAACAGCAATGTACTTCCAAATCAGCACCAAAAACAGCAATGTACTTCCAAATCAGCACCAAAACAGCCGCACCTGTTCAAACAATAGAAACAACAAAAAAACACGCCCAAATCAGCACAAAAACAGCAAAATATGTCAAATTAGCACCAAAAACAGCCCCACCTCACATACCAGCAAAACAAGTCCAAAACAGCAAAAAAACAATGTTTAAATGCACTTACTCATCATGGAATGGGAAGGTTGATCTCTGTTTGTAGCTTCTGTTTCTGAAATACATAAACACAAGAACAATTAATATATTTTAAGTTATAAAAACATATAAAAAGTAATGAGAAACAAGTAGTCATGCCTTGTTCTTTCTTTTCAAACCACAGAGGCTTCGACACCAATCTCCTCCGCAAAGTAAGACTTCTACCGTCTCGGCAGCCAAGGATGCTCTATATGTGTCAATAACTCTACTACCCGCACTAAAAGTAGCTTCCGATGCAACAGTGGTGATAGGAACAGCAAGTATATCTCGAGCCATGTGTGACAATATATGATACTTTAACGCATTCGACCGCCACCATTGTAAAGCATCAAATGGCGTTGGACCGGGTTCACAAATGTAACAACCCTCTTCAAGATAATTATCTAAATCTGATTTTTGTGGTTGTATATTTTCAACTGTTCTTACAAATTGAGCAAACTCAGACCACCCGGAAGATGAAGGTTGAATGTTCACATTGTTTCCACTTAAACCAACGGTTTCACCATTTCCTTCACAACTAGAGTAATACTCATCTGCGTATTCATTATACAATTCTTATAAAGCTTTTTTTACTTTGTCTATATTTTCACAGGCTTCATTTGCAGGATACATCCTAGGAAAGCAAAACTCAATAACCCTCATTTTGCACCTAGGATCTAAAATAGCACCAATAGACATCATTAAGTTGCACTCTCCCCAATATTTATCAAACTTTCGTTTCATGCATCCAACCATGTCATGAACAAACTCATCTTCATTAGGATCTTCAAACTTCTTATCCAACAAAACTTTGATTCTATAAACTTCATTAAGAAATAAGTTTGAAGTCGGATACTCACTACCAGAAATGATATTAGTTGCAGAGTTAAAAACTTCTAAAATTTCACATACCTTTTCCACCTTCAACCAATCTTCATTGGTGGGACAAGAAAGGTAGCGTGGCTCTCTTTCTTTGTACATTGGAAACACCTCTTTAAATTTGATTGCAGCAGACAACATCTCATATGTTGAATTCCACCTTGTCTTGCATTCAAGAATAAGTTTTCTATGTGGCAATTGTAATTGTTGTACAATCTCAGAAAACAACTTAAGTCTTGCTTCATTTTGATTGATAAACGTGACAGTGTCATGTATATCCTCAACAATATACCCAATTCTAGAGAGTCCATCTTGAACCATAAGATTCAAGATATGTGCACAACAACGTACATGAAACATCTTTCCTCCACAAGGCAACTTCTTAACCCTTGAAAAAGTTTCACTTAGGATCCTAACAGCCGAGTCATTATTCGAGGCATTGTCGACTGAAATAGTGAACACTTTATTTTCAATGCCCCAATCTTTCAAACACTTGTAAAGATTGTCAGCAATCTCGAGCCCACGATGAGGAGGAGGTAAGTTAATAAAGCTAAGAACACGCTTCTGTAAATGCCAATTAGAATCGATAAAGTGACCTGTAAGAACCATATACTCCATCTTCTGATTGGTAGACTTCCACATATCTGTAGTTACACTAATCTTCGAAATTGATTTCAATAAATTCTTCAACTTCTTCTTTTCTATCTCAAAAACCTTTTCACAGTCTTTTTTAATGGAAACGCGTGAGACAGTTTCCCATTCAAGCATCCCACGCCTTTGCATCATGTTAAATCCCTCCTCCTCAACAATTGTGAAAGGATGTTCGTGCATAAGTATCCAATGTGCAACTGACTCTCTCATTTTCATCATATCAAACTTTCCATCTGTAAGGGCGGGAGTGACATGTTGTGAACCATTTCCCGAATCAACTACGTGCAAAGTAATCTTTTGTTGTTTCTTATCATAATCTCCTTTTGGGCCACATGTCTTCAAGTGTCGTCCCAAATGACTTGTACTCGAACTTGATAATATGGCGAGTCTACCTTTACAATGCAAACACTCTGCTTTCTTAGTCCCATCAGGCATCTTAATTTCTTTAAAATCCGCCCATACCGGAGAAGTTTTTGGTCTTTTCTTCCTTTCAAAATGGGAGTTTTCTTCCTCTGCATTTTCGTCTGTGCTATTAGGATGGGTGTTTCTGTCATTTACCGAACATTGGTTCACTTGTTGCGAGTTTGCAGCTGAACTTTCTTGCCCCAAAGATAGAGCTGATGTTTCATCAGGAGGTGAACATGATACCATCTACAATATCCAACAAAGAAAAAATGAAGATGAAATTCAAGTCAATTCACATTGTAACATAATTCCCAGAAATCACAGAAATTCCAAGTTCACAGAAATCACAGAAATTCCAAGTTCACAGACAATCACAGAAATTCACAGAAAACATAGAAATTCCAAGTTCACAGACAATCACAGAAATTCCAAGTTATATTCATAGTCTAATAGAATTCAATTCCAAGTTCACGGGTTCACAGTCTAACAGAAATTCAAAGTTATATTCACAGTCTAACAGAAATTCCAAGTTATATTCACAGTCTAATAGAATTCAATTCCAAGTTATATTCATAGTCTAATAGAAATTCCAAGTTATATTCACAGTCTAATGAAGATGAAATACTAACAGAGTAACAGTCTAACATAATTCAATTCCAAGTTCACGGGTTTGAGACAAATTCACGGCTTTGAGACAAGTTCAATTCACGGGTTTGAGACAAGTTCATCACATGCTAACTGAATTCACAGAGAAATCGGTGGAGTTTTTGAAGAGAAATCGAAAATGAACTAACAGATAAATCGAAAATACTAACACAGAAATAGAATTCTTACCGTCAACGGATTGCTCGGCGATGGCAGGAACCGGTGTCTTGAGGTGGTAGGCGGCGGGTAGAACGAACTTAGAAGGGACGATGGTGGCGGTGGCACGTAGTAGAAGCCGTAGAAGGGACGATGGTGGGCTGCTGGTGGAGAATGGACGATGGTGAATGGAGATCGGTGAATGGAGATCGGTGAATGGAGATCGGAGAATGCGAGATCGGAGTAGTGTGGTGACTGTGGTCGCGATTCGAGAATGCCTGTGGAGTTTGAGGCTCACTTCAGCCGTTCAGCGTATAAGGAAGGGATGGAATAAGGGAATTAGGGTTAGCCAATTTTAGGTTAATTATGTAATATATAAAAAGGGTAAAACTGTAATTTCATATATACTCGGATAAGCTCGCGAGCCTCACGAGCCTACTAATTTACTGCTCGAGCTCGGCTCGAAAAGGTACTCGAGTAGCTCGAGCTCGAGCTCGGCTCGCTTAAAGTCGAGTCGATCCCGAGTATTTTCCGAGTCGATCACGGGTATCTCGCGAGTTGGCTCGTCTCGTTTACACCCCTGGTTGGCTATAGCTAAAAACTCATGAAGATGATTATAAGGATTATCCTGCGTATGACCCCTAAATTTAGGCAACACACCTAACAACTCTTGCCCAATCTGTACCTGACAATCTACATTTTCAGGAAAAAATATAGGCGATGCCTCATCGTACTCCCGTGGCTGGAAATGCGATGCAACCGACTGCTCACTCGGTTGTGCAAAATAAAGCAGAGGAACGAAATTACCGTTATTGTAGATACCATTATTATACCGTTGTCCTCTCCACTGATTGTTTTGCTGTTGCTGTCGTGGAGGTCCCCGACCTTGGTTCCACTGGTTGTTATTATAATAAATCGGGCCAGCATAACACATGTATTGATTTGGGTACATGTAATCGCCCATTGTGAGGATGTACACATACAAAAAATTAAAACTAAAATCAAATATCAAAAGAAAAGAAAAAAATACCACTGATCGTCTATCCTAAGCGCACAACTTCCCGGCAACGGCACCAAAATTTGACATGCCTAGGTCGTCGTGCGGTAAAAATAAGAAAATAAACCTCACACACACTAGTACATCCGTAGTAAGGGTCAATCCATGGGTGTTTGGTGGTCAAGATAGAACGAGAGTATACCAACTGTAGTCTCACTCTACAGTCAGCGGTATTGTTTCTAATTTCCCAAAAACCAACACAAAACACAATATCAAAACAATTGCCAAAATCCAAATCAAGCATGAACTAAACTAAACTAAATTAAGTTCTAAACTAATATTACTTACTGATTCCAAAAGTTAATTCCAGAAAAATCAGAAGCAATGACAATCCCAAAACATCCAAACAAGCATTCAACAGAAACAATACCGAAAAAGTGCAATATAACTTGAACCGAATGATTAACTTTTATAAATCCAAATCAAACCAACATTGAAACAATTAAATCCAAATCTACTACCAACTCTTCACTACTGAAATCAGAAACTATAAATCCAAACGAACATCGAGTAATCGACGGAAATCCCGATTGTGGAATACCTCGATACCAAGTTGATAAAACAAGAGTAGAAGTAAATAACTAACCAAACTATTGATTCCCACTGAAAAACTGACGAAATTCTGCCTTCGGATCCCTCCTTCATGTCCCGGGATGCTTCAAAAGTCGGTCGGGACTCCGGTATTTATAATGGTGCGAAATTAGGGTTTCCGCGACGCGCGTGTCTTCTCGAGCCCGAAATCTCGGATTTTGAAATTCAAAAACGGAGATTTTATCAGGTCGCGAGATAGCGGCGCTATCTATGCCAGATTTGTCTTCTTGCCCCTTTTGCTTCATAACTTCTCCAGAATTGCACTAAAACCCCTACATTTACACTAAAAAACATTTCCAAGCACTTTGGCACAAAAGTAAGCGATATTAGCCAATTTAAGACATATATTTAATCCAAAACATAGCTAAAAGACGACTATAATACTTGATATTACTAGGCATCGTCAGTGATTTCATGAAATAATGCCTTCCCTCAATGTGACAACTGTTGGCCCATCTAATGATCCAATGTTTATTAGGGCACACTAGAGGCATTGACTCACTCTAACTTTATTGGTTACAGATCATTTGAGGATTCTATCACGACGAACCAGTCAATTACGCATCCATTCTGTGGCAATACTTAAAAAATTGCAGCAGCCACAAGAATAAGATGCCTTCTGCGATGTTTTTGGCACTTGGTCTTAAGCACTCATACAACAACCTCAAAGTTCCAATGGGAGAAAGACTGGAACTAATTGTTTCTGGTCAAAATAAGAAGTACAATCCTCGTAACCTATCTGATTTCGGTCCTCTAAAATGCCTACCAAAGCCGATGCTTGATCTGATTAACATCGCATCAAAATACTTGACTTAGCATATGATGGATACCGCTCTTTCGGAACCAAGTTAAGGAGGCTACCTTGTTCCGTGCCAAGACAGGAGGTGAACCACCCTAACAAACTTTTCCAATGATGACGAAGACAAAGGTGATGAAGTGAGTGGTGACTCCAACTAAAGAAGCTCATCCATCGGTAGGAGCAAAGAGGAAAAAACAAAATGTAACTTTTTGTTTATTCCCTTTGCCTAATTTCCAACAGCAGCCCCTGTTGCACACCATGGACTCTAAAAAGTATAGCGGTGATAATAAATCTATTGTCAGGTCATTACTAACCTAGGCCAACCATTTGTTTCCTTAATGAGAAAACATCTCACATATACACAACAAAAAAACTATTAAATCATTATTGTTCTCTTTAGAGGATAATAAGTATCTTGTCCTTAGTTCTAAGACATCTTCACTTTGTATTTGCTAGGTCATAAGAGAATGTCTCTTCATTTCTTACATTGCATAACCGGAGCCCACTACTCTATCGTAGACTTGTCTGCCAGAACTATAGTTTCAACTGTACAAAATCATGATAGTCTCAACATCAAAACATGCCAATATTAACAGGTGGTAAAATAGACCTTCGATTTTGATATTACTTGAACAGTGTTCAACGGAGCTAGTGGTGGTGAGAACCCTCATGAGTGTTTTTGAGCGCTTACAAATGTTTGAATGTTTACATGGACGAAATTATCTTAACAAGAGTCTAACCAATGACCTGTTAATGAATACCATCATCAAGAAGAAAGCACCTGTTTGGACCTGTTCCTTAAAGTCCAAAGAGAAAATCAGCCAAAGACTCTAAAAAAAATCATTTACAACTCCAATGTGAAGCACAAAAGAAGCAAAAAAAACCATTGAATAAGTTGCTAAATAACAACAAGAACTAGAGGCAAAGTTTGCGCTAAGAAAAAAAATTGCAGCTTATGGCTATAGAAGAAAAGAAAAGACTAGCTTCGGAGCATGCTAAAATTGAAGTTGTTGTCAAAGCTGAGGAAAAGATACGTGTGGTAGAAGAAAAAGAAGAAAGCTGAAGCCCAGACGAAACTAATCTAGGATTACAAGGCCAAAATTGAGGCCAAGGATAAAGCAAAAGGCGAAGTTAGAGACAAGGCCAAGGAAAGCGACGAAAGAAGACACTGGTTGACCGTAGAAGGTTTAGATGAGAACACTCTGGGAAATGTCCAATTCTTGAACACTAACTATCTCATAAGTAGCGATCAACCTAAAAGTCCATACATCCATGCTACTTATCATATTGTCATTCCCAAAAAGCTAGCTCCTCTTTCGTAACATTGCCGGTCCAAGAGGAATGGATCTTCCTCGGCTTCTACCATCAAGCCATGTTCCAAACCAAGCGTTTCCTCTAAACATTTTCAGTTGTTTAAAGACCAAATTGACTAGGTTCCGTTGAATTTTTTTTAGCCAAAGCCAACCGAAGCTAAGTTCATAACGACCGAGGAACTTCAGTAGGCCTTAAAAATATTCTAGCCAAAGCTTCTTATGCTGATTGTAAGTATACATCTTCGATCAACGAACTAGTTAAGAACATCATTCGGTTTATTGATTCACTAACTATGACTATCAACGATCATAAAAATATGTTAATGAATCCTTTGGAATCGTCATGACTACTCTTGGTACACGCCATGGTGAGGAGTTCGACAAGATTCATATTGATCTCAAATATTATACGTTTATCGTTATGTTCTTGAGCAAATTCAACTATAAATTGACTAGGGACATGACCACGAGCATAAAGTTACCGGTCACCTCTATCAAATATTTGAGAAAATTGATCATCAAGCTTGGAGACTTCTTGGAGAGCCCTTTTATAGATCTTGGGATAGATGCTCTTTCCAAAACCATCCAAGATTCTTTTCTCAAGGTCTACTCCAGACTTGACTCCTTGTAGCATCCTACGAGGTTTGCGGACAAGGTTGGGCCCTCAACCACAAAAAGGGGAGAACGCAAAGAAGAAGAAAATAAAGATGTTGTAAAAATTTCCTCCTTCCACTGTAGACAACATCTTTAAAGAAGAGCAGGCAGATCAAGTCCCTCCAAACGATATCCAAGTAACTCCACCTCATAATACATCGCCACCGAAAACAACTCATGAAGCCCTCGTTAAAGATAAGGTCAAAATGAAGGTCAGCAAAGACGAGACGAAGAACACATTGCCAATCATTGACTAACACTACTAGAAAATAGGCTTTTAATAACATACAAACTATGACACACATTAATTTTATGACATACAAAACTGTATGTCATGAAATTTTTTTTCTTTTCATGAAACTGAAAGATTTACGGCATACATAATTGTATTTAGTAAAACCGTGTCATTTTTTTAAGATAGTTACGACATACAAAAATGTACGTCGTCTATTGGTGTCGTAATTGGAAAAAAGAAAAACAGGGAGGATGTTTTAAGATTATTGTATGTCATCTAGAAAATGTTAGTTTCGCCTTTTACACCCTGTTCTAAGTTTCATTAAAAAGAAAAGAAAGGAAAGGAAAATATGGAGACAAAATAATTTGGGGGGGGGGGGGGGGGGGAGGGGAAGGATTTATCACTTTCATGTTCCCAAGTTCGAAGGAAAAGAAAGGAAAATAAAATAATTTCTTTGTTCTGAGTTGTAAGGATGAGAAAGGAAACTAACAAAATTTTCGCACAAAAATAATACTATTTTAAATTCCAATCATCGTCAATGAAACTAACAAAATTACAATTCTACCCCTAATCTATTTTTCGAACCAAACACAGTCGAAAACAAAACTTAACTACTATAAGTTGGTAATAAACAAAATCAAACACATTTGAATTTTACCAAATGTTTTGACTTACCTTCCAAATCATTTGTCTTCCGGGAATGGGTGATATTAAAGTACATTGCTACTTTTGGATTAATAATCAAAGTAAGGATCAACAAATTACTTAAAATAAACAAAAAAAACGTTGTAACTCGTACCTGAGATCGGAGAGATTAGATCTGGTTGAATGCTTGAGATTGGAGGGGTGTAGGGAGTGGCACGTCGTCCATCTTCTCTAGCTAGTCCACCTCGTCTACCACGTCCACCTCTTTTTGACATTTTGCTTTTTTGCGACTATAAAGAAAAAAATGCATTTTATAACTCAGCTAATAATAATAAATTTAACAATAAAACGTTTGTTAATCAAAACTAACCGATTTTGGATGAAATAACAGATTTTATTTGTTAATCACTCTATTGAAATTATAGATTTTGTTTGTTGATCTGGACGTGGGTGTTGGCCTTTATCAGACTAAAAAATTACCAATTTTTCCACTGCTACTTTGTTGCCCTTCACTCATTTTTAATTCCATGACTACCCTCCATAAGTAAAATCTCTAATTCATGCACTTCTTTTATCAATTAGACTTAGAAGCATCCAAGCTCATGGGGACAACTTATTCAATGTAGTCAGAGCATTTCAAGTACGTATCATGGTGAATCTCGAATTCACTAATTTAAAAATGCCCAAAAGAGAAAACTAATAAAGAATCTGGAGTAAAAAATGATAAATAACAGCCTATGCTTTTCAATTTCGTATCATCATTCTTAGTAGGATAATTTAAGTTGGTAATTGATATGTTTTTCTGCATTATTTAGACTAAAGTTGTTGGTCGAACATAGTTAGTCGTCGAGAATTTAACTAATCGAAGAAGAGAAAATACAATCTCTAAAGTAAAGTGAGCATTAACACGGTGAATTTCGAACAAGCAAAATTTGATTGTGAAAGTTGAAGAATAAAATATTCATGTTTGTACCTTAATTCTTGAATCTCCTTTTCCCCGCCTTCAGCCCTCGGTGATCCTTGCACTGCGTTTAGGGTTTTGTGAGACGATCGAAAAGAATGAAATACCATAACTATAAACTGCATGAAATCGTTTATCTCGGAAACGGAATCGGATTTCATGGTTATCGTGAATATAGAAGATTACCCCAATTACACCACGATGGCAACTTATCTTCAATGTATTCATTTTCCTTTTTTTTGTTTTAATTCTAATATTTCATAAATTTTGTTTTAATTCTAATCATCACATATAATTTGGAGGGAAATTTCCCACCAAAAAAATTTGTTACTAAAATTATTACCTACACATAAAAAATTACAACATGTGTAGGTATATACTTTGCCACGTCATTGTAATATAATAATAATAATTATTATTATTAAATTTCATCTCCAACACATGCTTGATTTAAAATTATGTGTTGGTAAAACATAACGAATAGCCTACACATCCAAAATACATTGTTACTAAAATTATTACCTACACATAAAAAATTACAACATGTGTAGGTATATACTTTGCCACGTCATTGTAATATAATAATAATTATTATTATTATTAAATTTCATCTCCAACACATGCTTGATTTAAAATTATGTGTTGGTAAAACATAACGAATAGCCTACACATCCATTTAATTAATATATATGTGTAGGTATATTACCTACACATCACGAAATTATTTAATATGTGTGGGTAATTTCACATTAGGCCAATCACAAATATTGGAGGGAAAATTCCCGCTAAGATAAAATGTTACTATGACATATTAGCTACACATATTAATTGTTATCTATTATGAAAATTTCTTATTTTCAACTACCTACACATATGCGAAATATGTGTAGGTATTTACTTACACATAATATGTGTGGGTAATTTATGTGTAGCTAATTACCCAATTTCTTGTAGTGTCCGTCGTTTAATGAATTTGGGGAACAAGGTTATTCCCTTATAAATCGATAAATCTCTTTCTGAATTCCTGGTGCTCTCATTTTATCTTCCATGTTAGGGTTTTGGTGCATTAGTATCGGTTACGGCCTCGATCCCTTGCTATTTCCTCGCTCATCGTGAAATCGAAGGGTGAATTGATTCAACATCGACAGGTGTGATGTATTATCAATTCATGCCTCGCTCCTTATGAAATCGGACGGAGAATCGATTCAACATCGACCGGTGTTTGGGTTTTCGATTGAGGTATGTGTTTCAACTCACAAATCGTTATTTATGACTTCTATACTTCACCCTGACTTAATTTGTTACTCCCAGTCTCTATCTGAATTTCTCTTGATTTATGGCTTATTAAGTTCATGTACATAAGGATAATATATTCATGTCTAACGATTTTTTTGAAGATCAAAACCTTAACTAATCTACGTTGTTGAATATTTGACACTGAAAAGTTAAAACTTATTGATGAAATCGCAAATGGAACGTTCCATGTTCTTCCTATGGCCAAAGGTGCATTCGATAATTTTTTGGCAAAAACTCGTGCTCTAGAACTCCACCAACATCATGTGAAACTACCACTAAATCATATGTTTTAATTGTCTTGCTGGCAAGGTAATGAAGTCGTTTCTAGCTGGGATTGCTTGAAATTGTCTTGCTTGAAAGATAATGAAATCGTTTCTATCAGGGTTTGTGTACTTAGCATCCTATTTTCCTTGAAATTGGCCCTGTAACTAATTAAGTCGTTTGTAGCAGACAGGTTTCATGCTCCTTTGCTGATGGGGTACACCATTAGAGTTGTCTAAAATTGCACAAAGGCAAATAGAAGGATGTTGTCAACTATGGAACTAAAGTAATATGATCTATTATTTCAGTCATAGTTGCGATTTTTTATGTTATATTTTTGTTATTTAAAAAAATTCCCAATATTTCTAGATATATGTATATGTGTTGTTTATAGCATAAACACGGATAGAGCGAAATGAAAATATTTATACCCACGCATATATACAACCAAACTCGACCTGGTTTCCTTAGATCCTCCAGTGAGAAAGAGAGAGTACATGGGTGGTTTAGCGAGAGCACTTGGTGGGACCTTTTCTGTGAGAAATTTGGGAGGTAGGGGAGGGGCTGTAGCAAGCCCACGACGATAATAAGAGAAGGAAAAGAAGAAGATTAGGTTATGAATTCTGAGTATCTAAGTCTCAAAGGTATGTGGCTTGATCTTGGTCTCTAACTCCATTTTCTCACCATCTTGATCAAAGGTTATGTTTTAAGATGATAAAAGAGCCCTAATAAGTGTTTCTTAAGTCTCATTGGATTTATCCTGATTTCTTAATGATTTAACTTGATTTGGAGGTTCATAGAACATGTGCTACAATAATAAAGTGACTGAAGGTCCATATCAAATGCCCGACTTCACCCCTTCCCTCTCAATGTACCAACCTCTAAATGCTTCGAACATCACTACTTCACATTGCAAATAGATCCACTTTTAATTTCTTTGCCACATTGCAAAATATGACTTACCGTTTTATTGGTTAGTTAACAGGTGCAGGATAGAAACAACCCGTTACAGATGAACCGGTGTGACTGTATGTGTATGGATGTATGAAAGGTTGCATGGATGTGTGTGTACGGATGTATGTGTGTGTAATGTTTTAATCAATGAAACAATCTAAATAGTTGAAAGTATGTATGTAGTTGTTGCATTTATCCTAATAAAAAAAATACCTAACATACTTTCATTT
This sequence comes from Cichorium intybus, assembly GCA_023525715.1. Classification (NCBI taxonomy): domain Eukaryota; kingdom Viridiplantae; phylum Streptophyta; class Magnoliopsida; order Asterales; family Asteraceae; genus Cichorium; species Cichorium intybus. The sequence goes on along the minus strand of CM042012.1, from coordinate 125,401,146 downwards.
TTTTGTCATATATAGCATTCTTCATATTCTTTGACATATATAGCATCATTAATCCTCTTTTGTCACATATAGCAGGTTAAGGACGAAATAACGTTGTATTTGAGACTAATATACGGTCATTGAAAAACCAAGTTAAAGACCAAATGACATTGTATCTGTGCTTGATATTCGGTCGCTGAAAAATAATATTATACACTAAATTAGAAAATATAAAAACTGATATTCAGTCACCAGAATGATAGTATCAAGGACTAATATGATATTAGTGGAGCCTTGAAGGATAGACATTGGAGATTGAACATGATTGCATCAAATACTAATATTTAGTCGCTAAAAGATATTATTAGGGACTGGTATGATTTCAAATCGAGGACTCAAAGAAAACAAATTATTGATTGAATGAGATAGTATCAAAGACTGATTTTCTGTCTTTGATACTTTGATGCATTAGGGACTGATTTTCAGTCTCAAATACTTAAAAAATTAACTATCTAGGACAAGGTTTCTGGGACTAGCTAAATCAGTCCGATTCTCATTGGAGACTGATTATGTCACTCTTTGATAACCCTTTTCTTGTAGTGTATGTTGAAATGGATAAGTTTGCTCGATCACTCACTAAAGAAATGCAACACTCGGCCATGGAAGGAACTCATCGACAGCACAATTCTTTCCCTCACTTCCCTCTCGGCCGCACAAAAAGAGAACAACCCTAAATCGTATTTCACATGCAATAGTTTGAGAATGCCAACTTTGGCCCCTAACGTTTGATTAGTTATTTTTCTTTGTCCCTTTTCCCATCATATTCACAAATTAAGTTTGTACTAATGACATAATCCCTTCAACTTAATACTAACTTGATATCATTATTTATTTTACTCATCATTATAAATTTTTTACTAAAAGTAATTAATTCGGCAAAACAATGTATCGGGAAAATGGACGTTCCTACAATTGTGCCCGCAACAAAGTTTATACATAAATAGCATAATAGTGTTAACCTTTTAATGATTTATTTAGGAAAAAGTGTTAATTCCGATCCATGATGTCTAAAGCCTAAAACTACATTCCTTTTGACACCTCGTCACCAACGTTTTTCTACTATTATTTTTCTTGTAAAGCTGATACACATTTTCTATAACCTTGTTTCATAACGTGCGTTTAGGCCGTTTAGGGTTCCCAAATATCATCCCTAATATAGGTTTCTGTTATTTCGAAGGTTAAGTCTCTTTGAAGTTTTAATGAACTTCAATAGATGGATCAATGTCTCGTACATAATCACAATCATTCTTTTGTTCATCGTTATCTTCAACATTAGCTTTAAAGTTTACTGATAGATGAGGATGATCATCTTCCCCCTCTCTTATTCATGTTTATCTGGACTTAACACACGTTGTTGTTCTTGATCATACCATTCTTCTAAAGCATGTCCAATATGGTTAACATAAATGGATATTTCAACATCATTCTCATAGGCAATCAACATAAAAGCGGCGTAATCATCTACGTATCATATATAGCCATCAAATACCAAAATGAAGCGGGCAATTAAGGGTATTGTAGAATTGTTTTTCTCATGCTTGTTGCATGAATCGTTCCCACAGGTTGAACATTTTTTAAAATACATCCCAACAAAGTCATGATTAGTAAATAAAAATTGATTTCCATCGAAATACAAGAATGGACAAAGTACAATGCTCCATCAAAGTTTAAATCAGGAAGGGGATAAAGTGCATTAGGATTGATATTCGAAAGCATGTTAAAAGTTTTCAAATTAAAAGGAGAATACTTTCTATTATTATGCACCAATCAAAACTCTAAACGTAGCTCGGTTTATTCAGTTCTGATGTTCCTCCAAGTTATTGAGAGAACCGAAGTTGTACATATAAGAGTTTTATGATAATCAATTTATTGTATAAATATTAAATATTATCCGTGCACACTTCACATGTGGACCAGACAAAACAATAAAGACATGAAAATGAAATGCCAAGTCAAATAAGTTACAAGATGCCGTTTTAATTATTTCATCACCAATAGTGTAAATGTTATATATTTTGAGTAGGGGTTGAGCATGATGCGGTTCGGTATGGTTTTAACAATAACTACAAATGCGGTTATTTCTACCAAATAACCGAACAGTGCGGTTTTTAATGCAGCACGGTTTTACGGTTGCGATGTGGTTATTGACCATGTTCCATTGGTGCGGTTTTTTCTGCGGTTTTACGGGAAGTGGTAAAGACTATAATCAGAAAACGAAAAAAGATCTAAAATATGAAATCAGTTCTCTTTATTATGAAGAACCAGATTTTAGATACAATTACAATGTAAAACTCACTACATAACACTCATCACTCACCTAGTTCTAACCTAATCTAACTAGATCTGCCATTGTTCTAACAAACCTAGAAAAGAAAGGAAGAAAAGAAATATTCTGATGAATTATGTATCAGACGTGAGAGAGAGAACAAGAGGATGAAAGAGTCTCTTTTTGTGTCTCAGAAAATTATATCCAAACAACCCTTCACAGCCTTATATATTACCGGGTTATATTTGACCCGGTATTTGACCCACGAACTTAAGCCCAGCAGCTCCTATCAACCAGCAATTGATCACAGCCCACTAGTCCAAGAGCCCATCAGCTTTAAGCCCTCTATCATCTCCATCTTAGCCCATATTGTCTCAAATCAGCCCAACTTCTACAAGGAAACAAATCAAGTTAATTATACAGATAAATAATATTTCCACTTCAGATTGCATAAGAATATTAGAAATATTTAAATATTTCAACACCCTCCCTCAATCTGAACTGGAAATGCATTATACAAACCGAGTTTTTCTGATAAAACATTATGCTGACTAACACCAAGAGGCTTGGTGAAAATATCAGCAATTTGTTCTAAAGAGTTAACCTTTACCACCTTGATTACACCTTCAGAAACTTTGTCCCTTACCAAGTGAACATCAATTTCAATATGTTTTGTTCTTTCATGCAACACTGGATTTAAAGACAAAAGAATAGCAGATTGATTATCACAATACAAATTAACTGGAACCTTATACTTTAGACCTAAATCTTTCATTAATTTTAGTAACCACAAAACTTCACAAGTAACTGTTGCAAGAGCTCTATATTCAGATTCAGTAGAAGATCTTGAAACAGTTGATTGCTTCTTGCTTTTCCATGAAACCAAACTATTGCCCAAGAACAAACAATAACCAGTTATAGAACGACGCGAATTTACACATTTAGCCCAATCAGAATCTGCCCAAGCAGTTAATGACAACTCATTACTTTTAGACACCAAAACACCCTTTCCTGGACAAAGTTTCAAATATCTTAACACACGAATTGCAACTTTCAAATGAGACTTTCTTGGAGCATGCATAAACTGACTTAATGTTTGAACTGTAAAAGAAATATCAGGCCTAGTGTTTGTCAAATAGATTAATTTTCCAACTAATTTCTGATATTCTGTAATATTTTCTAGCAAATCATCTTTGTCATTAGAACCACTACTAGAAACAGTAACATTTACATCTAAAGGAGTTCTAATGGGTTTTGAAGCCAAAAGGCCAAACTCATATAACAACTCCAAACAGTACTTACGTTGTGACAAACATAACCCATTATTAGTTTTTACAATTTCAATACCAAGAAAATATCTTAAAACCCCTAAATCTTTAATCAAAAATTGGGATTTCAAAAAAACTTTAACAGATTCTATTTCCTGCTCGTTATTTCCAGTCAATACAATATCATCAACATATACCAAAAGCACAACAAATATATCTTTATCTTGCTTTGTGTATAACGAAAAATCATTTTTACTTTGTACAAAACCAAATTTTATTAAAGAAGATGTAAGCTTTTCATTCCATTTTCTAGGAGCCTGTTTTAAACCATATAAAGATTTAACAAGTTTACACACCTGTTTATCATTTTTTGAAAAATACCCAGGTGGTAAAGCCATATAAACTTCCTCTTCAAGTGTACCATATAAAAAAGCGTTATTAACATCCATTTGATAAAGATTCCAGTTAAAATGAACAGCCATTGCAATAACACACCTAACAGTTGTAAGCTTAGCAACAGGTGAGAAAGTCTCATCAAAATCAAGACCTTCTCTTTGGCTGTAACCTTTAGCAACGAGTCTAGCTTTAAAACGCTCTATTTCACCGGTAGACTTATATTTAATTTTAAAAACCCACCTACAACCAATGGGTTTGCGCCCCTTTGGTAAATCTGTTACAACCCAAGTTCCATTTCTATTTAAGGCTTCCATTTCATCATTCATTGCTCTAACCCAATTTGGATCTTTAACAGCTTCATCAAAACAATTTGGTTCAAATGACTTATTTAAAGTAGCAGCAAAACAAGCAGAAGTAGAATCAAGATGAGCATAACCAACAGATTTTTCTATACCAAACCTATACTTTCCCTCCACAAGAAAATCATCATATTTTGAAGGAATTCTACTGTTTCTACTAGACCTCCTAAATCCTAAGGCATGAGTTCCTAAAGCATCATCAAATCGAGCTGGTTCAAAATTTTCAAGTGTTGACGTTCCCTCAGAATTGTTAGAAACTTCAACATATTGCTCATTTCTATCCTCCGACTCGGTTGCGAGAGCTCTTTCGCCATCCTGAACCGAAGGAGAGACGACATTCTCAGTACTACCTTGAGTATGAACATCATCGGGATTCTCGGGACTAGAACAGCTAGGAACAGTTTGATATAAACAATCAAAAAAATTTGAATGATTTATTTCAGAATTGGACAGATCAGAATCGCCTTTTGAGGTTGTCAGTTTAAGAGGGAAAACCGACTCGTAGAAACGCACATCTCTGGAAAAGAAAACAGACTTATCATCAAGACTTAACAACTTATAGCCCTTTTTTTCATTTGAAAATCCAATTAAAACACATTTTTCTGACCTAGAAGAAAATTTATCTGAATTATTTAACTTGGTTGCAAAACATAAACATCCAAACACTCTTAAAAACTCAAAATTGGGTTCAACTTTATAAACCATCTCAAAAGGAGACTTACCATTCAAAACTGAGGTGGGAGTTCTATTTATTAAAAAAGTTGCAGTTAAAATAGTTTCCCCCCATAAATTCAAAGGCAACCCAGATTGAAAAAGTAAAGACCTTGCAACATTCATCAAGTGCCTGTGCTTTCTTTCGACAATTCCATTTTGTTGAGGCGTATAAACACAAGTTGTTTGATGCAAGACACCCTCTTTTTCAAAAAAATATTTAACCTTTGAATTTACAAACTCAGTTCCATTATCAGATCTAAAAATTTTCACAGTCTTAGAGAATTGCAATTTTAGCATGTTAAAAAAGACAACAATTTTTTCAAACACTTCGTCCTTTGTTCTCAACAGATAGACCCAAACAGCCCGAGAATAGTCATCAACAACAGTTAGAAAATACTTGAAACCATCTCTAGTTGACACACGATAGGGTCCCCATACATCAAGATGAACAAGATCTCCTAGACTAGACGACTTATGAGTACTTAACGGAAAAGGCTCTCGTGTTTGTTTTGCCCTATGACAAACCTCACACAAGGAAAGACGATCACTTCCTAGACTTAACTTGTGTTTTAAGACACCAAGAACTTGATCAGAAGGGTGACCAAGTCTATGATGCCATGTCATTTTAGAGACATAACAAACAGACAAAGAAGAACTATTATTACAACTTACCTTCTTATTATCTAAAAAATATAAGCCTCCAGAAACTTTACCAGTCGTCACAATGGGATTGGCTTGTAAATCCTGAACATTACATATGTAACAATTATTTTCATCAAAATAAACTCCTACTCTACTATCACGTGCAAGTTTGTGGACTGAAAGTAAATGGACCTTAAATTCTGGAACAAACAAAACATCTTTCAAAACAATTGAAGGTAAAACTTTCAAATCTCCAATTTTAAAAATTTTAGCTTTTGTTCCATTTGGATGATCAACACACATTTCTAAGTCTGAAACATCAACAAAATTTTCAAAATTTGTAAAACTTCCAGTCATATGTTGTGTTGCTCCAGAATCTACAACCCAGTCACGATATCCCAAGGCATAACTAATAGAATTACAAGCAAAGAATTTATCTGACATATTAGATATACCTGCCATATTAGCAGATACATCCTCAAGAGAATATTTTTCTTTGATCAGACCTAAGATTTTAGACACTTGCTCATTTGTAAATTGCAATGCCATCTTATTATCATCAACAGAAGAAATAGACTTATTAGAAGTAACAGCATTAACAGCAGAATTGTTCTGTGAATTATCATCATTTCTTGGTTTAAAATCTTTAGGAAAACCAATGAGTTTATAGCATCTTTCAATAGTATGACCTTTCATATTACAATGTTTACAAATCAAAGCAACATTTTTATTACCAAATTTCTTTTTAACATCAGGGCCTTTAGCAACAAAAACAGAACTCTGACTTTTGCTAGAATTACTTACTGAAGAACTACTCTTAAGTGATTCTTCTCTAGAAATAGTAGCAAAAGCAGATTGCACACTAGGTAATTTCTCTTGCATTAAAATATTACTTCTAATTGAGCTATAACTCTCATTTAATCCCATTAAGAATTGAAACAACTTAAGTTGATTAGAAAAAGACTGTCGATCTTTAGAAGCATCACAAGTACAGTCGCTTATTTTAGACAAAGAATCAAACTCCTTCCAAAGACCATTTAAACTGTTGAAGTAATCAGAAACATTTTCAGAACCTTGAGTATGCATATTTATTTTTTGAAAGGCATTAAAAACAACAGAACCATTAATTTTTTCATACGTTTGTTTCAATTCAATCCACAATTCACAAGCATTTTGAGACAAGATATACACAGAAGATATATTTTCTGTCATAGAAGCCAGCAACCAAGAAACTACTACAGCATTTGCACGATCCCATTTTTCAGCTTTTGTTTCATCCTCTGTGGGACGAGAACATTTGCCATTAATAAAACATAGTTTATTTCTAATAGTAAGGGCCCGTATAATGGCAGTAGCCCAATTCTTATAGTTACTAGTTCCAACCAATTTAAAACTAATGATAGTAACAGAACAGATATCATTTGCATGCAAGCACAAAGGATCATCTAGGTTAACAACAGGTTCGCCATGACCCGAACTAGTCGCTTCAGATTCAGCAGTAGCAGGCATTTTGAAACAAAAAACAAGGAATATAATAAAAGGGTAAGGAACCTTGCTATAGGCCAAGGATGTTACAGAAGATGCAACTGAACAGAGTCCTTGCTACAACAAGGCTTAAAGGAAACTTACAGTGAGCGGAAGCAGCAAAATGAGCACCAACCAGTTAATAATCTCGTAACCGGTTATCTTACGATCGTAACCCAAACAAACAAGGTTAAAGAATGATTAGCACAAAAAAAAAACAAGTTATGAACCAGATCTAGAAGTAAACTAGATTTGTAACAGTATATCAGGACCAGATCTGGACAGGACAAGATCTGCGAAAAAGTTTGGTCAACAATTATAATAACAGGACCAGATCTAAGGAAATGACCAGATCTGCGGAGTAGTTCAATTTAACAAATATTATAACAGGACCAGATCTAAGGAATTGACCAGATCTGTGGAACAGTTCAATTTAACAGATATTATAACAGAGTCAGATCTAAGGAATTGACCAGATCTGAATAACAAATAACATGCAACAATTTAATTGACAATTATTATAGCATTTATTAAAGTCGATCAAGATCTAGGAAAATAAGGACCAGATCTCAACAACAATTTTATTAACAGTTATATTCGGACCAGATCTAAAGGAGGAGGACCAGATCTAAAGGAGGAGGACCAGATCTGAGATATCCAAAGAAACCTCAACACGAATCTGTTGCTTATTTCGAGCACTAGTGTTAGTAGCAAACAGATAATTGGTATCACCGGACAAAATGTAACAAAAGACGAAAATCTAGGCTATATATAAGCCTCACTGATCAGCCATTTGTCACAAAAAAAACGAGGATCTAGATTCCAACAGCGAAATCTCACAGATCAACAAAAAAAAATGAAACACATAGATCTGAAATCAATATTAACAACAACGATCTCAGCTCAAAGCATCGAGTTTCATAGATCTAAAAAAAAGACGTCTCCACTCGGATCCGGAGTTTCACAGACAGCAAAAAATACTAAAAAAAATGTTTAAAGAGAAGGAGATACCGCCTTTAACACTTCTAAGGAAGATCGAGAAGCAGATCTGATGATATCTCGGAAACAAGAACTCATCCAACGAAAATCTCGTAAGTGCGTGACAATGAAGTCAGATCTCTCGTAAGAATGGATCTAGTGAGATCTCTCAAGGCAAGAACTCGACCAAAACATGAAGCGGATCTGAACGACACACAAAAAACACCACGTATCTGAGGCGGATCTGAAGTCTGAAAAACAGGAACTCGCAGATCTGGAGTCGCAATCAAAAAACGAAAACAAGAAGGTCACGCAAGGAAGGAACGAGCTCTGATACCAAATCAGAAAACGAAAAAAGATCTAAAATATGAAATCAGTTCTCTTTATTATGAAGAACCAGATTTTAGATACAATTACAATGTAAAACTCACTACATAACACTCATCACTCACCTAGTTCTAACCTAATCTAACTAGATCTGCCATTGTTCTAACAAACCTAGAAAAGAAAGGAAGAAAAGAAATATTCTGATGAATTATGTATCAGACGTGAGAGAGAGAACAAGAGGATGAAAGAGTCTCTTTTTGTGTCTCAGAAAATTATATCCAAACAACCCTTCACAGCCTTATATATTACCGGGTTATATTTGACCCGGTATTTGACCCACGAACTTAAGCCCAGCAGCTCCTATCAACCAGCAATTGATCACAGCCCACTAGTCCAAGAGCCCATCAGCTTTAAGCCCTCTATCATCTCCATCTTAGCCCATATTGTCTCAAATCAGCCCAACTTCTACAAGGAAACAAATCAAGTTAATTATACAGATAAATAATATTTCCACTTCAGATTGCATAAGAATATTAGAAATATTTAAATATTTCAACAACTATCTAACCATTAAAGTAAGTATTTAACAAATACCATCTTAAATGTCGAACAATAATAACCCAAATACATTTCCAAACATGACCATAGAGTGGTGAGAGTGAGGTCTGAAGCGTGAAGCCGTGAAAGATTAACATGTGATTTGTTTTGGAACCCTACTCGTAGTCGTATAATTCGTAATCCCGCTTCACAATTTTCATTAACTTTCAATATAATAAAAGTTAGATAATAGTTATTTATATATAATTAATTCTTATTTTAATATAAAATATGCGGTGCAGTCCGGTTTATATTGCTGTTTGCGGTTTGGTTTCTACAAGCGGTGTTGTTCGGTTTTTTTGTGGATTTTATAAAATTAAAATCCACCCCGCACGGAAAATTTTCGGTTTTTGCAAAATAAAAACCGCATGTTCGGTTTTTGTTTCGGTTTTGGTTAATTGGTTTTGGTTAACACTATTTTTTCGGATTTTTTGTTACGGTTTAGTTTTTGCTCACCCCTAATTTCGAGATACGAGTATCACAAAATAAGTTTGAGTGACTCATAGTTCAGTATGCATATTTCTTATTCCGAGAATTGGATGAATGTACTCTAGTCTTAACGTGGACGTCGAAATGTTCGGAACTGATTTACTTACAAATAAATTGAATTCTTATAATATAATATCTTCCACCTTACAATATAAAACAAAACAAATGAATGTTGTAAAAGATGTTCAAGATAAGGAGGGTTCGCAAATGTCAAAGCCAATGAAAGCTTGGACCCAGCTCCTCACCAGCCAACCAATATGCAATAAAAGTTCAATTACATAAATCATTTTATAAATAGGAAAGTATACCACACGGGTTCTTCATCCTTCTTCCATATATTTTTCTTCTTCTGAAACAATTCAAAATGGCTTCGAAGACATTCCTTTTTCTTGGCCTTGTTCTTGCCACTGTTCTTCTCATTACCTCACAAGTGACTGCAGCCAAGGACCTTGGGTCTAACCATGAAAGTGAGTAAATTACATCTCCTTAGAAGTACTTTATTTTACATAACGTTTCTATTAAAAATTTCCAGAATGCCGTATCGTTCATGGATTAATGTAATGAATTGTACGTAAATGAAATGATGCAGGTGAGGTAGAAGATGCCAAGTATGGTCGTGATGACCGTGGATACTACAATGGTGGACGTGGAGGGTATTACAATGGCGGTGGCCGTGGAGGATACAACAACGGTGGTGGGCGATACAATAATGGTGGTGGACGATACAATGGTGGCGGCCATGGAGGAGGATATTGCAGGTTTGGCTGCTGTGGTGGTGGACGTTACTACAACGGAGGGTGCAGATGTTGCAGCACGTATGCAGAGGCAACTGCATACAAACAAGCTCATGGGGCCCAAAATCACAACTGATCAAGGAATCGTGAGCGAGCTATCTTATAATTTACGTATTGTTTCACTATATGTGTAATCAAGGCCTTAGTGCTTGATGCTTTGCATGTCTGGTAGCATGGTTTTCTTTGATTGAAGTATGTACTTAATTGTTCTATAATACAAAAGCACTGTACACCTTCGGTGTATATGTGTGTACTCGTTTGTTTATATAATGAAAAAATACGTTCAATCGTTCCATGTAAGTTTCAGGTTACAATGCATATGATGACAAAGCAATGATTTATATGCAAGTGAGAAAATAATTCTAAGATAAAGATAAATTATGATACCGGGAGAATTGGGTTTCTTGAAATGGCTCTGGAATGTACGAGCAATTTGTACATCTAGCCACTTGCCAGCTCCCCAAAAAAAAAGATTCTGATAGAAAATACAAGAAAATAAAAGATAATAATCCTAATCCTACATATACTCGAAGTGCCACTGATCAAACTCAAGACGTACACAGGCCAACTTGAGTTTAAAAAGAAAAATCTTCATGGGGTGTTCTAACATTCTGATAGAAATTACAAGAAAATAGAAGATAATAATCCTAATCCTACATAGAATCAAAATAATATAATTTTGACTATTACTAGGACAACCAAATTTGTAAGACTTAGTCTCGTATCTGTCATTAGCTCCGGATTACCAAAAATATAAAGAAACACCTACGGCTTTAGTTCTTGTTGGAGGAAACATTGAAGAAGAAGAATTACAGGAAGAAAAAGAAAGAAAGCTTATGCAGGAAATTAAACAAAAAAAAAGTTTTTATTATATATATAAATAAAAAACACATACATCGTATATATATAGAAATTACAGGAACCATCGTGACTATTGGGAAGGGGTATATTAGCTGCCATTAACTTCCATTAACTGCGACCCTTTGGAAGACACCGATTCAGCAATGTTGTAATCATTGCATCCATTGACAACCCATGATTCAAAAATTATTTACCAACATTTAAGCCTAATAAATACTAATATTAAGTCTAGTTTAATATTCTAACACACCCCCTTAAACTAGACTTGAATAACATTTTACCATAGACTTCAACTCTTGAAGTCTTCAACCATCAATCCTCTTATATCAGTCAAATCTTCAAATATTGCCATGGAATTGTCCATAGCCACATCCATTACTTTGTTTCTTTTCAAAACGCCATCATCATCTATCACCTTGTTTTTTTTCTTTTACAAGGCCATCATCGTCTTCTTTATCAGGCTTCATCAATCATAAAACCTTCAAAGTCATCATCTTTTTCCAGAATCTTTTCATCTGGAAGAACTATACAATCACCAAAATCAAAAACCAATTTTAACATTACCCAGATGTGAAAGCAACGGATCAAACCACCACCATCTCCATTTGTGTATTCTTTGCACAACACTAAGAAACCTTGACATCAAGCATCCTTCTTCCTTTCCCTTTACAAAAACAAAGATATCTATCTCTTTCTCCCTCTCTTCAATGCTTTTTCCATTTCTTCTCATCATTATGTCTTAAACCGGCTCTAATACCACTATGTTGGAGGAAACATTGAAGAAGAAGAATTACAGGAAGAAAAAGAAAGAAAGCTTGTGCAGGAAAACAAAAAAATGTTTTTATTATATCTTTCAATCAACAACACATACATCATATATATATATATATATATATATATATATATATATATATATATATATATATATATATATATATATATATATATATATATATATATATATATATATATATAAAATACAGAACCATCGTGACTATTGGGAAGGGGTATATTAACTGCCATTAACTTCCATTAACCGCAACCCTTTGGAAAACACCGATTCAGCATTGTTGTAATCATTGCATCCATTATGATTCAAAAATTATTTACCAACATTTAAGCCTAATAAATACTAATATTAAGTCTAGTTTAATATTCTAACGGTTCTAAGGTATGCTCTTTTACTCTAAGGTATGCTCTTTTACTCATGTCTCCTTGTTCTATTAGTCATATTCCAGAGTTATGTTTTCTATTTTATATAACTTTGCATTGCCATTTTTTTAATGGCATGACACCCCAATGTTGATGCCTGTGAGGTTTAAACATGGATCGACTCTATTTTGACGTATAACCCAAAATTGTGATGATACATGGCTTAAAATCTAAGTAGGCTTTGAAACATGACATATACTCTTCTCAACTACCTCTTCTATGTACCAATATGCTATGATAGCTTGTTATAATATTGAGTAAATATAAGACAAGATATTATTCTTAGCTTCATTTCACATGGACACACTTAACAAATCTTTGACTCTATATACGTAATACCCCTATTTTAGGCCTTCAACTTTTGCTGGTTTTACCTTCTGCGGAGCAACCTCTATTATAAAATTTATAGGCCAACACATATATAATGATTATTAGGGAAGCTATCCCAAAAATAATACATGATACATATATAACAAATACATGGTGTTTTTAAGGCCTTTCCGTCAATCCAATAAAGGCGGAAGATGTCATTGAGCAACTTGGATGATAGCAGATCAGTTAAATTATGCATGCATGTAGTGGGTAGGTCGTCAATTTAATAAAGGCGGAAGAGGTCAATGAACAACTTGGTTGATATCAAATCATTTAAATTATGCATGCATGTAGCGGGTAGGTTGATGTAGTTAGCTGATGTTCTCCAATTCCTTAATTCTAGTAACAACTTCATTATTCTTTGGGAACCTTGTTATTAAAGCATTGTAGTCGTTTTTCACTGGATATTCATCCAAAAATTTGCTCAAATCGTTTCTCCATGTTCTTACTAGTTATTGGAGGTTGGCCACCACAAACAAGGTCTTATGAATTGCTTCTTTCATTCTCCTACAATGCCTCCATGCCAGAAACTGTCATCTCTCGCAGAATCCATGGGAACCCTTACTGATAACTTGGGGAAACTCCTCGGCGCCACCACAAATACCACATACTACTTGGATGATATTTTCAACCAAGAAGCACCACCGCAACCTGGTCACCATCCTATACAAACCCCACTCGACATTAATATTGGAATCTGAATGACCATTCTCACTTTTAGTATACCCAATCTTCCTAATTGGATTTCACTAGAGCTATCTGAGCTCGTACAAACACTTAGCCAACAACCATATTCTCGGTTCTTGGACATAATTCACACATGCACTGGAACTCTTTTACTGTCTGGTGTCCTTCAAAAAACTGTTAACCCAACCTTTTCAAATAGACTTCACACAAATTAATAACTTGGTTGTCGGGCTCTACCAGAAACCCTACATAACTACTATCTTCCTGACCGCTAATATGGCAATATATATGTTGAATTGACTCTCCACCACCCATAAACCATTTGCCATGTGTATGACCTTGTAACATTAATCAAAGATAAAAGGTCCCCTCAGCTTGCTTATCCCACTACAACACCGTGATCATATCCAACCACAATTATCACTAACTTTAGACCACCGAACCTTACCCTACAAACCCCGAACACTCCTCCTACACCTAATCCCACAACACCACTGCAACGAAACACTCTATTTCCCATTACGCAGATTACCATAGATGCCATACAAAAAATTACCCATAGCTAGACTTTGCTTTCGATGTCCTGAGAAATTACACCTTGACCATAAGTGAATTCCTATAGAGTTCTTGGTAATCAACAGGGAGGATATGCCCAACGACCCTCCACCAATTGCCAAATCACTATCAATTGATCAATCACTAACCCCTTCCTTTTTAAAAACATAATTAACGACACCTCATAATTGCTGAAATTAACTCTGACTTAGTCTTTTCTTTAACCGAGTTTATTTGGATAAATGGGCATTTCATTTACCAACAATTTTGGAGAAAGTGGATGTTGTATTCTATTAATTTTTTAGTAAAATTAGGAATGCTTGATGGCTTTAAATAATGGTAGAAGTCATCTACATTTTTTATCCCTGTAATCTAGTTTTATCAAAAGGAATAAAGTACAAAAAATTGGTCCATATCATTTGCCTGTATTTGAGTCTCACGTGTTTGCTTGGGTATGAATTGATCCAACTAGAGCTAGATATTCAACAATTGGTATTAGGGCTTCGTTTCATTCCCAAATATCAAAGGTTTAACACAATGTCAATGGTTACACAGCAAGAAAGAAAGACCGGCAATATTCTACCGTAATTCCTACTATAGACGCCAACAAACTACACAACATGGGCAATTAAAATGGGATTCCATCGATTCAATAGCCAGAAAGACTATGGACGAGGAGAAAAACTAGATGGCACAAGCGTTTCTTTTCCTAGCAACATCGGAAGACATTCTGTTACAAGTGGCAAAGAAAAAGACAGCAAAAGAAGTCTGGGAATTGTTGAAGATAAGGTATCTCGGTGCACATAGGGTACAAAAGGCAAGGTTACACACGTTGAAAAGCTACTTTGACGCATTGCAGATAAAGGACGGAGACTCTTTCCACGAATTCATGGGAAAGGTAAATGGCATGTTCTCGAAGTAGAGTAGCCTTGGAGCTATTCTCGAAGATAGTGTTCTAGTGAGAAAATTGCTCGACTAGGTTCTGGACAAGTAACTCCAGTTGGTGCTTCGGTTGAACAATATTTACATGTGGATTCAATGTCGTTTGACGAGCCAATCGGAAGGCTGAAAGCATATGAAGGTCATCCACGACTATGACATGCATGGAACCACTATTAGTGAGGGCAACTTGTTACTCACCAAAAATCAAAAGCCAGACTAATCAGAAAACACAAGAAGGAGGATTTTCTTCTTCACACAGACCGGGCGTGGCTCACTGACAACGCCTAGTGATATTGCATATTTTAGTCGTTGTTGAGCCCTATTCTTAGTGAAATTATATCATATATATCGTGGTATTCTCACTTTTCATGCCAGTACTTGTTTGGAAGAAAATAATGAAAACAGGGACCAAAAGCGTGCAAATTGGAGGAAGTTTGAAGAAGAAGGAAAAATCAGGAAAATACGTATGCGCGCCGCGGAAATCAATAAGGCGCGACGCGGATCTAAGGCGGTGGAACAAATTCAAATGCCGAGAAAACGGGAAAAGATTAGTACGCAGGCTGCGGAAACCTTAAATGCGCGGCGCGGCTGCGGGAAATTTGCAACTATAAATAGAGGCTTTTCCAGCCGAAAACCCTAGCATATACCCGGTGAAATATCGACCTGAAGGCTCTTTGACTCCGTGATTAAGCTTCTGTAACTTCACATTTGGTATTTTATGTTTTAGAATTTAATTTCTTTTTAATATTAGTTAGCATTAGTGGCTAGGGTCTTTGAGAGTAACAACCACTGACCTTGAGCATTTTAGTTTACTATTTTTCAGTGTTGGTTACTGTATTGGATAATTGGAATTCGTTTTTGGTTTATGAAAATCATTTGGTTACAAGTAATATTGGTTTTTCGGTGTTTGATGCTTGTTATTGGATTGTGCTTGTTTGTTTGTGTTTGGATGTTTGTTTTAACCTTGATTGGACTAATTTCCTTCACTGATTTCAATGATCAACTAGGTTAACTTTTTAGGTTTGAGATTTAGCCGGTGACTGTTCCTTTGGACCTCAGTTATTTGTTTAGTTTATGCTTTGGTGTTTGATTGTTTGGATGCCTTTGTTTGCTTCTGAATTAGAGATGTACTTTTGATTTCAGTAAGTGACTAGGTTGTTTGGAGTTTAGTTTAAGTTTATGTTTGGTTGGAATTGTTTTCAGTTCATTTTTCTGGGATTAGTAGTCAAAAGCTTATAAACTAAGTCCTCTGACTATAGCGTGACACTATAGTTGGTAATCTATCACCTGACTTGACCACGTAACTCCTGCGGATCGACCCTGACTACCACTGTGCTAGTGTGTGTTAGGTTATTTTCTTATTTTTGACCGCACGACGACCAAGGCGTGTCACTCACCGCATAATGATAGAGGAGGTCAAGGTGGTGGTCGTGGTAGAGGAAGCACTCGGGGGTAGAGGAGGCTGTAGAGGTTTCGGCGAGTAAAGAAGTGCATGAAACAACTATCAAAGAGGGAGATACAAGAAGCATATTAAATTCTTTAATTGTGCGGAATACAGTCACTAGCTTCAAAGTTTAAGGCACCTAAGAAAAACGTTGATGAAGCCACATAGCAGGAGCTAGCTTTACTTTTGAGTGTGTACGGAGAGAATGAACACTATATGGTATTATTGAATGAGGATAAAGTATATTCAAGGCAGAACGATGCAAAGAATGACAATGACGATGACATGTGGTACTTGGATAACAGGGGTAGTAACCATATATGACCTGAAAACACATATTCTTTGGAGAACTCGATGATAACATTACTGGTCAGGTACACTTCGATAATGTGTCTAAGGTTCAAATAGTAGGAAGAGGGTCAATTTTATTAGAGTGTGACAACGCCCATCAATATCAAGTATTTTATTCGTTGTTAGGCCCTATTCTTAGTGAAATTATATCATATATATATTGGTATTACTCACTTTTGTGCTTAGTACTTGTGTCCAAGAAAAAGATAAAAACAGGTACTAAACATGGACAAAATGAAAGAAGTTTTGGATAAAGATCTTTTCAGTCGAAAACGTACGCGTGTCGCGAGTAGAAGACATGCACGTCACGGATAGTCAAATATCAGGCGGTGAATTGAAATTCAAAGTGCGAAATACGGGGATAATGGATAAGACGCGCCGAGGTTCTAAGCCATGTGCGACGCGATTAGCTTGATTTTGCGACTATAAATAGAGGTGTCTAGGTCGAATTTTAGGAGCGAAGAATGACCCAAAAGGTGCAACCTAGGCTTCTTTGACTCAAGATTTCGGATTTCAGTAGCTTTACTTGGTATTTTTATGTTTTCTCATTTATTTTAGTAATTCTTAGTTTTAGTTTTAGCTTGTTTCTTCGATTCTGGATTGTAGAATCTGTTGGAACAAGTTTTAGTTTGGAATATTTTCGAAGTCAGTAACTCTTGGCTTCTGGATTTGGTTTAAGTTTATGATAATCATTCGGTTTGATTTATTTTACGTGTTTTCGGTATTGTTTATGTTTGAATGTTTATTTTGGATGATTTGGTTTATTTATTGCTTCTGATTTTTCTGGAATAACCTTCTGGAATCAATAAGTAAGTTTGGTTTTAAGTTTGAAGTAGTTTAGTTTGGTTTAGTTTTCGGTATTGCGATTTATTGGTTTTTGGGAAGTGAAGGAAACACCGCCGACTACAACGTGACACTGTAATTGGTCATTCTGACACTATATCTTGACCACGAAACTCTTACGGATCAACCCTTGCTACTACTATACTAGTTTGCGGGTGACACTACTACAAAATGAGTCTAATGCAACATTTTAGAAGCAACACTTAAAAAATCTGTTAGTTTTGTTTCTAAACCAACGGTTTTAAAAGAACTGTTGCATTACAGCATCTAATCCAACACTTATTTAAAAGTGTTTATTTTTTTATTTAAAATACCAACACTTTAAAGAAGTGTTGCATTTATTAACAATGATAACCAACACTTATTTAAAAGTGTTGTAGTCTCGTAAATGTGTAACCCTTCTCGTAAATTTATAAAATATATATAGATCTAATATTAGCGTGCAATGCGATCTGGTTTTAACCGTCTTTCATAATTAAAATAGAAAAAACCACATATTGCGGTTTGATAAAATTACGAACCGCAAACTGCGTCACGCAAGTTCTAGATCGCAATATATGGTGCGGTTTATACGCATTGTGCGGTTTGATGCACACCTCTAATTTTAATACCATTTACATACAAGAAAAAATATAACTAATATTTTCAATAAGTTTATTAATTTTAAAACATAAATGATCAATACTAAAATTATGTTTTAATTCCCTCCATTTATAAAATTTACCAATTGTAGTTTCCCTCTAAATTAACCCGCCTCAATAACCCAAAAAATTTTAATCTAATTTTAATAACTCACCGGCTCCCTCCAATAGTCCAATAGATTGTGAAATAACCACAATTGAAAATTTTCAAGTATCTCCAATTTTCAAACCCACAATAGAAAATTTGATGTTTACGTCTTTGCCCTAAATTGCTAGAAACACGGCACGATTCGTCCATTCCAGCGGGACATCGAGTCTCTGATTTCTGTTTCTCCCGCCTCCAGCCTCCATCAACCGGAATCGTAGACGGCAACCCTCACCGTCAAACACGTACTCTGCTGTCGGAATCGCAACTCCGCTAAATACTATCGTCGGATCCACCGCTTCGCTTCTGCCATCTAGTTGTCGAAAAACATGCCACCGGAACCAATGGTATAGCCCCGTTGTTCGTCATTTGTGAATATCCGGTAGGTTTTTTAAGCTTTTTGAATTTGTTTCTTTCTGAGTTTTGATTATTCAAGGGTGTTCTCATTTTCCAATTTTAGGACTTTGTTGGTATATTGATTTGAACGAGTTCAGGTATATTATTAAATGATTATAAATTTCCGACTTTTGATTATTGGTATATTAGTCTGATGTAATTCTTCTTTTTTTAATAGAACGTATTATGTTACTTTGCAAATTTGTGTTGGTTTGTTATTAAGACTAATTGGCATGTATGAAAAATATAATTTTGTCAAAGTTTATGGCTTCTTAGGTTTTGCACTTCCTGTTTATTTTAACCACAAAAGTGTCTGTTTGATCAATGTTTGTTATCTCATTTACTTCCTGATCAAATTGTTTGCTTTGATAAAATGTGTCTTTTGATCTGTAGTACAATTAACATTTTATCCTGTTATTGATTTTTATAACTTACATGTATGCTATTTATGTTTAGCTAGCTATTTGAACATTGTTTTTTTTTAAATAACTTGCATTGCAGGAATTACACAAATAGTCTCCATTGTTACACATAGCAGAAATTACACAAATTGGTCCCAAGGTTTTAAAGAACGGAATCGAGCCTCGAGGCGATTTCCCTTCGTCTCACGAGGCGTAAGCCCGAGACGTAACTGAGGTGTGCGTTAATTATTATTTTCAGTTTCTTAATTATTATTTTGACCATTTTTGCTGACTTTTTTACTTTTTTTAATTATTAATTTCATTTTTTGTTATAATAAAAAAACCCAAAGAATTTATTCTACCAAATAAGAATAAGAATCCGCATGACCTAATTTCATGAGCCCCACTCACGAGTCCCGCTTTTGATCGCTGCTGCTTCCTCAACCTTATTCTCCGGTCATCTAAGGTAAGACGCTTTTGATTCTGTCCGTTTTTTCAGCTATCACTACTTGCCTCAACCTTCTTTCTCTTTAAGCTTCTTTTTCTGTCCAAAATTTTCTAATTGTTTACTTCAACCTTGCGATACAAGGTTGAAATGTTGCACGATTGCCCTTGCTACTACTATACTAGTTTGCGGGTGAGAGGTTTTATTTTATATTTTTGACCGCATAACGACCTAGGCGTGTCAGAGTGAAAAAAATGGCGAACAACAATTGATATCCAATACTTTACTCCAGCCTTACAGAGCAACATATTAGGTCTCGAAAAATGATAGAAACCGGATACAAGGTTGAAATGTTGCACGATTACCTAAGAGTACACGACGAAGGATGACAGCTCGTGATGAAGGTGCAAAGGTTCAAGAATACGTTGTACAAAATAGTGCTTCGTACCACCCATTCAATATGTCTTGCATTAAACCTCGATGACACGGCATGGTTGTGGCACGCAATATTTGGCCACATAAATTTCTTTCTCATAGAATCGACGCTGCGAAGAGAATTAGTATGGGGATTACTGACAACGCCTAGTAATATCAAGTATTTTAGTCGTTGTTAGGCCCTATTCTTGGTGAATTATATATATATATATATATATATATATATATATATATATATATATATATATATATATATATATATATATATATATATATATATATATATATATATTGGTATTTCTCACTTTTTGTGCTAGAGCTTGGATGCAAGAAAATGTTATAAACAGGGACTAAAAGCGGACAATTAGAAGAAGTTTTGAGGATAAGGCCAAATCAGTCGAATGAATACGCGCGCCGTGGGAAAGGATACATGCGCGTCGCGCCACGTCAAAGATGAGGCGGTGAAGAGAAATTCAAATAGCGAAAAAACGGGGATAAGGCAACACGCGCGATGCGGCTTAAGGCTTTGCGCACCGTGGATTCTTAATTTTCACAAGTATAAATAGAGGTCATTAGGTCGAAATTAGCAGGCAAGGAACGACCCCTAAGGTGGACTTAAGGCTTCTTTGACTCAAGGAATCGGATTTCAGCAACATCTTTTGGTATTTCTTATGTTTTCACTTTAAATTCTTTATTAGTTTAGTTTAATTAGCTTTTAGCTTAGTGTTTCTGGAATGTTTCAACTAGTAGCAGTAGGTTAAAGTTGTTATTTTCGGATTTCAGTACATTGGATCTCCTGTTTTTGGTTTTAATACAAGTAATCATTCGGTTTATGGTTTTATTGCACTTTCTAGTATTTATTGTGCTTGAATGCTTGTTGAATGCAATTGGTTTGTGTGTTTGCTTCTGGATTCTGAGTTTTGATTCTGATTTCAGTAAGTAATCTTAGTTTAGGATTGCATTTGGTTTAGCTTAGTTTATGCTTGAATTGGATTTTTGCATTTGCTTTGGAATTGTCTTTTTAGTGTGTTTTTGGAAAAGTTGAGTTAGTCACTCTGGCTGTAGCGTGACAATACAGTTGGTAAGCTATCGTCTTGCCTTGACCACCAAACTCCTGTGGATCGACCCTTGCTACCGCTATACTAGTGTGTGTGAGGTTTATTTTCTTATTTTTGACCGCATAATGACCTTTGTACGTTGTCAAATTTTGGCGTCGTTGTCCAGGAGTTGTGCGCTTGGGATAGACGATCAGTAGGTTTGTTTATGATTTTTTATGTTCAATTTTAGTCTTTTGATTTCTGGTATGTGTACGTCCTCATAATGGGCGATTACATATACCCGGATCAACACAAGTATTGTGAAAATCCGGCCGACAACTATTACGAGGATGATTGCAACAATGGATCATTCGATGACAATGGATGGCGGACCGAGGAGTCATCTTAACCTGAAAATTTTGCAATTTGGGCCCAATTCTTGGAACTCATGGTTAATACCCAAATGCAGAAGGATCAGGCCGATGCTCTTGTAAGATTGCAAGGTTCCTTAGATCAGTTGGAGGAAAATATGGGATCTTCACCACCCTCGCCAAAACCCGAGGCGAGTGATTTTAATACCAATGATAATGTGTGTGAACCTGCATCACCGGAACATGTGATAGAAGGTCATACACCTTTGGAAAGTCAAAAGACCACCGAGAGGGTCGAAAATGTTGTTGATGAAGAGGTTGTATGTGACAATGCTAGCCCTGACTCAACAGCTTTTGATGTTTTTGAAAATCTTAATAATGTTGATATGGTGATGAGTGAATCTATACCATCACCATACAATTTGATCAAAGACGAAGTTGAGGAGGGGGCTGTAAGTGACAGTACAGACCCCAGCCCAACAATTCCCGAAATTGTTGAAATTGCCGATGCTTTTGAGGGAGGGGGCGTAGATGACACTATTACCCCCGACCCAACAGTTTTTGAAAATTTTGAAAGTAAAGATCTGGTGATGAGTGAATCTGTACCATCACCAGATAAAACCAGTCGCTCACTCTTGGTACCGATCCACCTATTGGACAATGATCAAGAAGATGATGACGACGAGGTGGTATTTGAAAACAATAAACATGATTTCTTTGGCACTCATGATCTATTCATGAATGGAAAATTAGATGTGATTAATACCATCGATGAGGACATATGGAAGCATCCCGATAGTTTGCCTTCCGATCCCATTCGATTGGAAAATCTTTATTGGTACTGCAAGCCAAAATTGCTAACTGAAGACAGCACGCGAGACGCAAGCAAAATGAGATCTACAAAACAATTACTGGGAGCGGCACTGGGCGCACTCCACGTCAAGCCGGTAATTTTGAAGAGATCCTGAAGGAAGGATCGATCTTGGAGATTTAAAGCAAGCCCCAAGCACTCACAGGAATTAATTAGAAAACAGCAACCGGGCAGCAGTAGAGGAGCCGGCAAGCCATTTGATCCAGGAAAGCTGAAGGAACACGGGATCAACAAAGGAACGATGGTGGCTGAAAATCAGCAAAGAAAGATGGCGTATGACCCACCGTAGCCGCAGAAAGTACGTCTGGCTGAAGACGTTAAACTTAGCGCTTGTTGGGAGGCAACCCATCTTTAATAGGTTAGATATAGTGCTTTTAGAAGTAATTAGGAAATATCATCATCATTATTGTAGGTATTCGCGGTACGAGGAAAGTGTGGGGTCGAACGAAGAACTTTGGAGAATTTAAAAGGCACAACGCGGCAAGGAGAAAGGCGCGCCGCGCGTTCGCAAGTTAACCCGATGCGCAAGGGTTGATTTGGGGACACGTGCGACGCGTATCACATCCATGCGCGTTGTGGAATTTGATCGGAGAGAAAACCTCTTTATAAGGTACGTCTTCCTCATCGCACCGCACACACATACGACACGCAGAGACAGAGCACCCATTGATCACTCGATTTTTCTTGTTTTTCTTGCATTCTAGTGTTCTACTACTATGGTATGTCTTCTGGAACTCGTTATTTCAACTTATTACGTACATTTAAAGGGTGAAATTGATTGAAATAGCAAAATTGGAAAACTTAGAAAATCGGCAATGCCGACTCGTAGGGTGTTGTATTCGCAAAATCCACACCCTAGGGAGGCTAGTCGGTAGTTAGGCCACCTTGTAGTAGTGTTGGATTGAGTTTAACAGGTGAAATCATGGATTCATGGGATTTTTTCTCACCAGACGTATGGCACGACGCGCCGTGTTCTTGGCCGCGTCGCGCGTGTCTGTACGATGGTTAGGGACTGATTTTGTAAATATTTTGTGTGATTATTTTGTGCAGATGGAGTTCAGACGAGATCATCCATTCCTACGATTTCCAGAGATATTAGATGACACTCCGCAGTACGAGGCTCGACGCGACGAGCTTAGTGCCCGACCGGTCCTTGGCGCTATTCAGTTGGACCGAGCGATTCTGACCCAGGCAAGGCTCTGGGCCGAGCTTGAGCCCTTCATTCACCGTACTTGGACTGACGGCTATGCAGTTATCGCGGTAACCTACCGATATTTAGTTTTGCGGTTTTCGCGGTGGTATAGCGGTGATATAGCGATTTTTAAGTAATATGTAGAATTTATATATTAGACTATTACTAGTAGGATTAATATCATAAAGTCATTCAAAAAACTTCACATAAGGCTTAATTTAATACATAAGTCACATAACATAACATTATAATATAGAAAATGTCAAAGTATCAAATTCAAATTTAATCGACATCCAAGTCATCGTCGGCCAAACCATTCACTTCTTCATGAAAATCCTCCACACGGATTATCGCGGTAAATCGCGATTAATTATCGCGGTAAATCGCGGTAAATCGCGGAAAATGGCGGTAAATCGCGACGATTTTATCGGTACCGCTATTTTCCACCGCTAAACTGAACCGCGATTATGCTGACCACCGCGAACCGCGATACCGGCGCGATTAACTGCATAGACTGACGGCGAGCATACCTTTACTTGCCATGGTTGGGACAGGCTCATGGCTAATGAGGAGGATGTGGTGTACAAGGAGCTCGTTCTAGAGTTCCTTTCGACTTGTCGCTACGCGCCAGCATCACAGGAGGCGCGATCCCAGCTGGTCCGATTTAGGCTGGGAAGTGAGAGCAGGGAGTGCAGCCTCCGCGAGTTCGCTAGACGCACCGGGATATACACTGAGGCGGAGCTACTGAGCCATTATTTTGCACCTTTCCTGCGTGCATGCATCAGGGGATACCCTCAGCGGGAGGCTAACACAGTTATTTGGGCAACGATGTCCAATGATTTATTCGAGGCCGGGTCGGCCAAGGAGAGCCAGCTCCGCGACCCACTACATCGTTTGATGCACCGTATCATATCCACTTCTGTCATGCAGAAGAAGGGATGTGAGAAGGCGTCCGGGGAGGATATGACTTTCATGTGGGTGCTCTCCGATCCCACTTGGTTTCTCCACCTGCCATACGCACTGGCGGTTTCCTTGAAACCCGGGCAGCAGGCATATCCGACAGCAGCCCCATGGCCGGCGGACATTACATTACCCGTCTGGCCCGATCTTACGACATTTTGACGGCCGAGATCATGGCGACCCTGACAGCGACACACCCTCACGGACATCGGTCTGTTACTTGGTGACCATGAGGCTTATTCAGCAGCCGCGCGCGGGTGTTATTTTAAGGATGCCGACGGAGGCACCAGTGGGTCCTTAGGCGGAGGAGGTGCCGGGGAGATGACAGAGACGGAGGATGGAGCCACCAGTTGAGCTACCAGTTCAATCCCAGCCACCACCACAGCTCGCAGACGTGCAGGCTGCTGTGAGGGCCCTGGACAGGAGGATGCCGCGTGCTGAGGCTCATCACCGGTGGATGGATGAGACGCTGAGATTGATCATGCTCCAGCTGCGTATTAAGGACTTTCTGACTACCCTCTGAGTGATCCAGATGATGAGGCGGGTCCATCCGGGTCCCACCATGATGATTGATGTATTTTTCTTTACTACCTTTTGAGACATTGTATATGACCTATTACTATCTTTTGTTCCGTATGCTTTTATCTTTTATGTTTGTTTATTTTTGCACTTTAATGTGTTTGTGAGTGTTGCATGTGAATACCAAATGGAGTCTACTGAGGAGTTGTTTCAAGCAAGTGTGGGGTCATTGTACCCCTACACTTGCCATTTCACCGGCGTGTTTACTGTTGCGCCACAACTCCTGGAATTCTGAATCGTGAGAAGTTCGTGTTTCTGTTTCCTGTGACAATCAAGTTCCATCAGGCAGTTCTACCATTCCTAAAGGGGTAACTCTTTCTCCCTTATTTTGAAATAATTTTATGTACAACGGGGACGTTGTACGATTTTAAGTGTGGGGTGTGGACGATCGAAAGAGTATTTTTGAAATTTTTGCAGGAAATGATCAATTTTCAAAAAACTTTTAGCAATTTTTCACAAAATCTTTTAGCAATTTTTCAAAAAATTTAAATAGATTTTGAATGTTATAGCTTTGGTATTTTTCGAGAAATACTATTTAGTTGTGATCATGCTATCGGTTTAGTCAAATAAGTTGAGTTTTAGGACTTAGAAGATTGGAGTATTTTAGGATTGGAATTTAGGAGGGGACTGTCAATCAGTGGCCTTTGTTGTTCGAGCCGGTAGGTCTAAAATGGGTGGCCTCGAAGAGGCACTTATGCACCTTACCACCTAAGATCGTCTGGTTTGGGATGACATTTCTGAAAGCTCGTTACACGGACAACATCGAAAGTCATGGATAGTTGTTTAACGGCCTTTAGAATCTGAATGAGTATGTACACTTCTTTGTGAACAGAAAATTTGTAATCAAGGGTTCTTTAGAAAGTCGTGAATTCCAAATGATATTCTAGTTATGTTTGAAAAAACTATTTCAATCTAGCTCTAGGGACTATAAGCTCTGATATTAAACACATTCAAAAATGTTTGAGTCTTTGTTAAAATCTGTTAAAAACTCTCTTGCTTGGGGACAAGCAAAGCACAAGTGTGTGTGTATATATATATATATATATATATATATATATATATATATATATATATATATATATATATATATATATATATATATATATATATATATATATATATATATATATATATATATATATATATATATTGGTATTTCTCACTTTTTGTGCTAGTGTTTGGATGCAAGAAAATGTTATAAACAGGGACTAAAAACGGATAATTAGAATAAGTTTTGAGGATAAGGCCAAATCAGTCGAATGAATACGCGCGCCGCGGAAAAGGATACATGCACGTCGCGCCACGTCAAAGATGAGGCGGTGAAGAGAAATTCAAATAACGAAAAAACGGGGATAAGGCAACACGCGCGACGCGGCTTGAGGCTTTGCGCACCGCGGATTCTTAATTTTCACAAGTATAAATAGATGTCATTAGGTCCAAATCAGCAGGCAAAGAACGACCCCTAAGGTGGACTTAATGCTTCTTTGAGTCAACGAATCGGATTTCAGCAACATCTTTTTGTATTTCTTATGTTTTCACTTTAAATTCTTTATTAGTTTAGTGTAATTAGCTTTTAGCTTAGTGTTTCTGGATTGTTACAACCAGTAGGTTAAAGTTGTTATTTTCAGATTTCAGTACATTGGATCTTCTGTTTTTGGTTTTAATGCAAGTAATCATTCGGTTTATGGTTTTATTGCACTTTCTAGTATTTATTGTGTTTGAATGTTTGTTGAATGCAATTGGTTTGTGTGTTTGCTTCTGGATTCTGAGCTTTGTTTCTGATTTCAGTAAGTAATCTTAGTTTAGGATTGGATTTGGTTTAGCTTAGTTTATGCTTGAATTGGATTTTTGCATTTGCTTTGGAATTGTCTTTTTAGTGTGTTTTTGGAAAAGCAGAGTTAGTCCCTCTGGCTGTAGCGTCACACTACAGTTGGTAAGCTATCGTCTTGACTTGACCATCAAACTCCCGTGGATCGACCCTTGCTACCGCTATACTAGTGTGTGTGAGGTTTATTTTCTTATTTTTGACCGCATAACGACCTCTGTGCGTTGTCAATTACCTAATATAAAACACCCCGAACAAGTGTGTGAAGGGTGTATGGTGGAAAAACTGACCCAACAAGCATTTCCAAAACACTACTAGAAAAAATTAAATGTCTAATACAATATAAAAAGCATTGCACATCACAATTCAAATGCTGAATACAATATAGAAAACATTTTAAAAATCATCAAAAATATTGTTTTTAGCATCCAATATCTTTTGATTCCTTTTCAAACTTCTCATTCTCCTACTTTATATTCTCGCTTTCTTTCAAAAGTGCTCCTCTGTTGTTTTATTTTTCTATCTCTTGCACTAATTCTGACTATAAACGCCCAAGCTCACACACCTCTCTTCTTTTGTGACTTTCAGTCTTTCACATGGTGCAGTTTCTTCTACTTGTATGTTAGCCTGAGATGTAAACAAAATATGTACATTTGGTGAAATGAGATACAAACGTAGGATCCTATAATTCACACATCAAGAAAAGTACGTTGCCATAATTCAAACACTAAGGAAAGTAGCATACAAGAAACTGAGAGACGCTAAAAGAATGTTAATTTACTAAAATGACCATCAATAGTGCTAAACTATTACAAGCGATAGTATAGAGTTCCACATGCTGAAACCATGAATATCTATGATCTATATGTTAAAGTCGACCAGACAAAAAAGGAGAGAAAAGTGAGTTAAATTAAGTAAATGGAGTACAAAGCAACATTACATTTTTTTCAATAAATATCCAAAAATAAAATGGGTCTATTGCAACTAGAAACTCTACATCCAAGAGCACCTGCACCAATATCAGTACTCCATTTTATTAGTAAATGTCAAAATTAAAGTAGCAACAAATAAGTGTATTAAATGCATAAGTTACCATTTGATGCTATTACAGACATCACACATACAGACACATAAATCGATATACATACAGCCACAAATAAGTGTATAAAATGCAAAAGTCGTTGGTTGTCAGCATGTTCACTTAATTATGGTCTTTTAAATAACCCCTAATTCCAACCAGTAACAAAAAGGGAATCACGTCAAACACCATTTAAAAGTTTTATATTGCATGTGTCAACATAATTTGCACTGAGTAGACACATTTTTAGTCATGAATATTTACAAATTTTTGATTATTAATAAGTAAATGTACAACTTTGTTTGAGTAAGTCTTAAAGAAGAACAAACAAACATTTCTAACAAGAAAGCTGCAACAAGAAACCAAATGATAAAAAAGAAAAGGAGACACAATATGGTGGTGCTGGATTTGTATAAACAAATATACGTAAGTATAAAAGAGGGTGTTATACTTCCTAGCTTTTTGTAGTTGGAAGCTGCAACAAGAAACTAAACTTGTCATCCCATTACCCTTTATCTTTAAACTTTTATATGGAATCTAGAAAAAAAACTGAGAAACATTCAATCATTCATGGAGTAAAGGTATACTTACAGATTGTTTAGGAGCTGCAATTATGATTCTTTGCATCGGAAACACATTCAAAAACCCTAGAATCAGTATGTAATTATACATACTAAAATCAAACATGAAGAACATCACATTAGATTCATATCTCGATAAAGCAGATACTACTTGAATTTTCTCTCAAGTCAATAAAATTTGAAGACAAAACTAAAATTGATATGGGTTCATCAATTGAAGAATTACTTGAAGATGGCTTTTGACTGTTACTTTCTTTACCTCCCAAATTTTCGACTTCATGAATAAATTAGAGAGATAGAGTTTGGGTGTGCACCGGAAAGTAGGGATCTTTGAACATACATAGGGTCGCACATAACCCATGGCCGATTTACCTTTCTTCTTACTCTCTTCTGCTGTACTGTTGCCACTATGAAGATGATTATGCCCAAAACTCCAAAATAAAACTTGATTATGCACATAGGTTTAAAATGAAGCAGAACAAAAATCCTTTCGATCATCGTCGTCGGAAGCCACAAACGAAGAGGGGGATGGAACCCTAGCGAGTCTTTCTGTGAATGAACTTGGGGTTAGGTAAAGAATAAAAAACGACACATTCTTAAGATGACACAGATTTTTTTGCTAACTGTATCCTATGTTTTTTGGGTAATCTTAAATAAACCCTCATTTGAAGTGACATATGTGTAGGTGTGTATGTATGTGTGTTTGACTTTACACACACATGTCATATCAGAGGGGTTTTTTTTACCAACACCCTTTTTTTCTATCAAATATGAAATAGATTTACGACATACAATTACGTGTATCATAAATTCTTCAAATTTTTAAAAAATGACATTTTCTATGACATATTTTTGCGTGTCATAGTTTGTGTGTCATTAAAGATGTATTTTCTAGTAGTGAAAGAAGCATAGTGGCATGCGAGTGTTGAAGGGTATCTATGCAAACAATGAAAACAAAAATTCCTATGGTTCACATGCAACCCTAATAAGATCTATGTTTTCTTCTATGAAGATTAGAACTAAAAACCCTAAAGGATACAATTCAATTCTAAAGATGAATTAAGAAAACCAACCTTTGATCTTATGATCCTTCAACCAACCAGCAAAGAGATCCTGCCTCAAATGCAAGTCACACCCAAGCAAGGAGAAGACAATCCAGCAGAGTAAGGAAGAGAGAGAGATGGCATGAATATGGTGGTGCCAGTGGGTTCCTTATATAGCCTCCACAGGCTACACATGAAACCCTAAGGAGCCTCCCAAGTGGGCAAGCCTGCAAGTCACTTGGACAGGCTTCTAAAACCCTAGAAGGGTTTTTGCCAAACCATAGAGAGGACTCCAGGGTGGCGCGACTTTTGGCCCCTGGCTTATCCCTTGCCAGTTATTCAACTATTGAATAATTACAAGTCAGCCCCTGTACTTTAATTAATTAATTTAATCACTAAATTAAATCCAACTAGTTCTGGATTAAATCTCAATTAATTAATATAGTTTCTAATTAATATATTAACACTTAAATATATTAATAAGCCATCTATATATATTCTATTGATTTATTAAACCCTTAATAAATCAACCTTTCTCTCTACTGAACTGTACATCAATTCCCCAACTATGAGGGCAACCCAAATGGACTTTGCTTTTATTCATAAGATAAATACAATTATAAGTCATGGCTTAGACACCGAATCCAACAAGTGTGCCTTTAGATTTTTTTACACTGACTTATGTGGCCTGATAAATCCACCAACTATGGTATGTGACCGCTATTTTATGCGAATTGTTGATGATTATAGCGTTACATGTGGGTGTGCATGCTCAACATAAAGTATGAATCCTACAACTTTCAAGAAGTTCAAGTCACTAATGGAGACTGAAAGCTCGTTCAAGCTAAAAGGGTTGCGTTTCAATTGTGGGGTGGGGAATTCACCTCACATTAGTTTCTCGATTTTTATAAGGAAGACAGAATCAAACTTCAATTAATAGCCCCTACTCCCCTCAACAAAATGGGGTCGTAGAACATCGAAATCATACTGTCCTCGAAGCTACGAGATCCATGTTATGTCAATACCAGATGCCATGTAGGGGGAAGTGGTATGTCATGCCATTTATATCCTAAACAGATTCCCGACGAGAGGGGTGAAGGACATGACCCCGTGCGAACCTTGGAGGAAAAAGAAATTGACATTCCATTACATAAAAGTATTTAGGTGCGTCAGATTTGTGAAGAACCTGTTGAAACAGTCAACAAAACTCGGTGATAGAAGTACACTGATGGTTCACATAGGGAACGAGTCTAGAAGTAAAGGTTATCAGATGTGCAACCCTAAAGAGAATAGACTAGTGGTGGCACGTAACATCGTTAAAAAAGGAAATGGGATTGGGCCACAGGCCCTAACAATGGGTCCACATCGAAGTCAGCGTATTATTTAATACATTTATGAGCCCACATACATAAGCCCATGATCTAGAAACAGTTGGTGGTGAAAATGGGAATGCTACGTACAAATTTTATCAAGTCACTCGTCCATTACCATTATTCGGGTCACCGATAGCAAGCTACGATCCAGCCGACTCACCAAGAGTGTCAATTCTGGAAATAACTACATCATCAAATCGAATTGGTAAAGAGGTGATCCGTTCAAAATACAATCACATGCCCATATAAGGTTTTTGAATGCTGTATGAAATTTATGAAGAAACAGAACCAATGGAAGTTGAACCAGAAGAATTATTGCATACTGGCAAATAAACAAGCACTTACTTAAAAGCACATAATGATTA
Source organism: Cichorium intybus (assembly GCA_023525715.1). Taxonomy (NCBI): domain Eukaryota; kingdom Viridiplantae; phylum Streptophyta; class Magnoliopsida; order Asterales; family Asteraceae; genus Cichorium; species Cichorium intybus. Next base: position 125,369,748 of record CM042012.1, on the reverse strand, counting down.
GACTTGCCGTGAAGCAATAAAAAATGAACTTGACTAAATTGTAAAGAATCAAACCTGGAGACAGGCTTATCTTTCGAAAGGTCGAAACCCCATCAGATTATAATGGGTGTTCAAGCTAAAAGGGATGCAGCGGGAACATCATGAAGCACAAGGCCCGATTAGTCACGTAGGGTTATGTATAGCGAAAGGGATTGATTTGATGAGCAAAGTATGGAGCCTAATTTGAACCAGAGAAGACCAGATGAGCGTATAGATTCAGCTACTTGATGCAAAAAAAATTAGAGGCGAAGAATTGTTAGTGTGGTTCAGGTCTGTGTCTTGAATGAATTCTTAGTTCTCAATCAAGGACGTTATTTTCTCTGGTCAGACTAACCAAAGAAGTTCGATAGTGGAAGAAGATATCACAAGTCGGGTACATCTCACCCAGATGAAGAACTGCTTCTTCAGTCTATAAGAAAAGACTTGGAATGAAGAGTATTCGATCAGCAGGACCTAGGAAGGTCACACCTATTCTAGATCAGAGGATACGTCTTTAGTTGGGCATGCCTAGAAGGCAATTTAAGATAGACAACATGGGTTGGCTTGGTGACTAAGGCGGTTACCAGGCCACGAGAATTGTAACAAATAGCAAGAACTTAATATGGACTGAAGTACCATGATAGAAGAAGGTAATCACCAGTATCTTCTACGGAACGCAGTTCACCGTGACAGCATTAGCTTGGGCTACAATCACAGGAGTGAATGTATTAGCAGCAGAAGAAGGTGAAACCGCAGTGTCTTCTTTGACCAAAAGCTCAGTACAGACATGATAGTTTCCTTAGGCAATAAGTTAGCCTCTGACCGATGTGTGCTACAAAAAGAGATGTTTAAGAAAAGTATCACTCTTGCAATAAGTAACACCAAAAATAAGATTGGCATATAGCTTGCAATTGTGGTTGTATGTAATTGCAGAGACATGTTCACAATTGCAAGCTCCATGTCTTTGCATTCATCTCTTTCATCTGCCTCTTGTTCAACAATACTAACCATTCCGTTGGAAATTCATCAGCCTCACAATTATTCCAACTTTGCAATAATTTTTCGAGTTTGTTAAGAAGATGAAAGTAATGCATGTTTAAATCTCCAGCAACATGCGTCTCAAATTCAACATAATCAATCTATAAAACAAATGACATAATTAAACATGGTAGATTTATAACTTCATATACTTTTTTTAGAATGGCAAATCTATCCTACTCCTACTCCTAGTATACACCTGAAAACCAACTATGTTTCTTGCGAGACTTAAACCTTTAACCTCAAAGAGGGAGCGCGGCGCCTTTACCACTTGACCAAGAGGCCATTGCCTATGACTTCATATACTAAAGTGACATTATACATCATCATGATAAATTAGGGTATGTGGTTTTGGTAAGTAGAAAAAGCTATTTTCAACAGGGTAATTAAAGAACACCATCTTCCGCTTTTAATGAAGACTTTACAACATAACCATCTTGACAGCTCCAAAACTCTCCAAGTCTTGTGAGTTTTGTACTATATAATCCACTCAAGATTATTGTGAATGCTCCATGAATAAGTCCTTATTGATTTCAAAGGTAAATTGTTAATTTTTTCAGACTAGATACCATTGTTCTGATAATAACTCGACACTCTCATTAGTTTATATGATGGTTCTAACTTTTCACTGTATTTGGTATAGTAGAAGTCTTCTTTCATCATGAAAGTGCTTTCCACTACATAATTAGTTTCAAATTGAACAAACATAAAAACTTACAATATGATATGTCGGACTCGATTTGTGAGGGGAAATTTAAGAAAAAAAATTAAGCAATGGTACCTGCATCACAATATGTGGATACATTTGTTAGATTAGGTGTCTAAGCCTTGAATATAATTTAAGAATATACTTGATTGACAGCAGCACAGTCCTTTTGGGTTGCCCTCAAAACCTAGCAGAGGACAAGATAACTTAGTGAGAGAGAGAGAGAGATAAAGAGAGAAATATGGTTTATTAATATATTTTGAGAATAATATATTAATTAAAAATCATAATATTTAATTAATAATTAATTAGAAATTAATTGGAATTAATTTTGGGATTAATTGGATTAATTAAAGGTATAGGGGCTGAATTGTAATTGTTCAATAGTTGAGTAATGGAGAATTAGGGCTTGGGGATGGTGGACGAATTTAAGGCTTTCTTAAGCCTTAAGAATTCGTAAATTACCTTATATGGTATAAGGGATTATTTATGGTATGATAAGTAGATTCAGTTATATGATTAAAGCCTTATTATGTCAGGATCTTAAATAAGGCAGTTATACTCTTTATCACTTTTCATATGGAAACTATAAATAGAGGCATCCTCCTACTCCTAAAAGCCACGAAATTAAGGAGTATTCTCCTCATTTCTCTCTTGTTTTCTTGCTTGCTTGGTTCTGGGTATGAGCCATTAGAGGCACGACACTTGTGGTGCTTGCTTCCAAGAGATCTAAGGATCAAAAGGTTAGTTTTTCTTCCTTATTTCTTTTAGTAATTTTTTTGTTTCCCATCGGGTCAGCGGATGGATAAGTTTTGACTTATATGTCTATACCATTTGTGGGTCTAAATACATACAACAATGCGTGTTATAACACCGAGTTACCGGCGCGTTTTCGCATTATCAGTAAGCACTTGTCTCGCAAAAAACAGATCACATCTCTCCACTTAAATATCACCTGATATTATCGTCTTAGCATTGCTCGTGATATAATCCATGAAGCAATCTGTTAAGCGCGGGTTTATCCAATACTCAAATCTCTATTTTCTAAGTACTCATGAACGTTGCAGCAGTCTTACTGCAATGTCTAACTCATTAGACAGTCTGCAACCGATTCATGACAGTCTTTGTTCACACTAACTCCCTAATAGTGTGATCGACTGTGGAAATTTAAATAATCTAATTATTAAGGAAGTTAAACATGCAAATATAGAAACACAGAAATAAACAATTGACAAAGGCAGTAACAATACTTATTTATAAATCTCAATTATAAAATCACCGAGTCAATTACATTTATGCTGTTTACAACTTTCAAATCTATCTAATTACTAAAACTAATATCATCCTTCAGTCCAATGCACCGAGCATGCTGATTGTGCTTGATCCTGCTTAGAGCCTTAGTCAAAGGATCTGCAGGATTTTCTTTTGATGATACCCGCTTACCAGTAAGTGCCCTTCTTCTACTTGATGTCGAATGTAGTGGTACTTTCTTTCAATATGCCTGGACTTTCCATGGTCTCGTGGTTCTTTTGTCAAGGCGACCGCTCCTTCATTATCGCAAAAAAGTTCCATCGGCTCCTGAATGCTCTGGACAACTCCAAGGTCTCCAATGAAATTCTTCAGCCAAGCCGCTTCCTTAGACGCTTCACTTGCTGCAATGTACTCTGATTCGCACGTTGAATCAGCCACCGTTTCCTACTTGGAACTTTTCCAAGTGACCGCTCCACCGTTTAAAAGAAACACCCAGCCCGACTGGGACCGTCCACTATCCCTATCTGTCTTGAAGCTGACATCTATATATCCACTCACTTTCAAGTCATTACTGCCACCAAGGACCAATACCATATTCTTTGTCCTTCGCAGATACTTGAGTATATTCTTGACTGCAATCCAATGTGCTTTTCCAGGATTACCCTGGAACCGACTAACCATGCTCAGTGCATAGGATACGTCGTGACAAGTACATGTCATAACATACATGATCGACCCTACTGCCGAAGCATAAGGCACCCGACTCATTTCAGCTATTTCCTCATCGGTACTCGGACTTTGAGTCTTACTCAATTTAGTATTACTTTGGATTGGTAACTCTCCCTTTTTGGAATTTTCCATGTTAAATCTCTTTAACACCTTTTCCAAATATGTACACTGTCTTAGACCTATCAGTTTTCTCTTTCTATCTCAAAGTATTCTTATCTCGAGAATATAAGCAGCTTCCCCTAGGTCTTTCATGGCGAAACACTTCCCGAGCTTAGCCTTAACATTTTGCAAGGTCGGAATGTCGTTTCCCATGAGCAGTATGTCATCAACATACAACACCAGGAAAGTGACTATACTCCCACTAGCCTTGACATATATACAGGACTCATCTTCACTCCTAGAGAAACCAAACTCTTTGACTTTCTCATGGAAGCAGAGATTCCAGCTGCGAGACGCTTGTTTCAATCCGTAGATTGATCTTTCAAGCTTACATACTTTATCAGGGTGCTTTGTGTCTACAAAACCTTCTGGCTGACTCATATAAACATCCTCAGTCAGTTTCCCGTTAAGGAAAGCGGTTTTGACATCCATCTGCCAGATTTCATAGTCATGAAATGCAGCTATGGCAAGCATTATCCTGATTGACTTAATTTTGGCTACTGGTGAGAAGGTTTCATCATAGTCAACCCCTAGGGTTTGAGTGAATCCCTTCACTACCAGACGAGCTTTATAAGTATGCACTTTTCCATCCATGTCGGTCTTCTTTTTGAAGATCCACTTGCATCCGACTGTCTTTCGACCCGGTACATTGTCAACCAAGTTCCAAACTTGATTGTCATACATGGACTTTATCTCGTTGTCCATTGCCTCTTTCCATTTTGCAGACTCGGGGCCTGCCACTGCTTCACGGTAGTTAGCTGGCTCATCTAAATTAGTCAATGTACGATCACTGACTAACGTGTCACCGTTCGAAGTAATATGGAAACCATAGAACTCGGGCGGCATGCTAACTCTACCTGAACGCCTAAGGGGCAATGATATGCCGGTCGGTCCAACATGAACCTCTTCCTCATGTTGGTGGCTAGTTTCTTCTAAGGTTGGTTCATCGGTCGTCTCCTGAATTTCATCGAGATCGACAGTACTCCCACTGTCCTCTTTGGAAATAAGCTCTCTCTCTCGAAAGAACCCCCGTCTTGCTACAAAGACCACGTCCTCGCTTGGTCTGTAGAACAAGTATCCAGAAGACTGTTTCGGGTATCCGATGAAATAACACCTTTCACTTCTTTCCGCGAGCTTGTCATGAGTTTCACGTCTAACATAAGCCTCACAGCCCCAGACTTTGATGTGTGCCAACGAGGGAACTTTCCCCATCCACATCTCGTGCGGTGTTTTCGCAACCTTCTTGGTGGGGACAAGATTTAGGATATGGGCGGCAGTCTCTAAGGCATACCCCCAGAAGTGGATCGGAAGTGAAGCTCGACTCATCATGGAACGAACCATGTCCAACAGGGTTCGGTTTCGCCTTTCAGCAACACCATTCAACTAAGGTGTTCTTGGAGGCGATAACTGTGAAACAATTCCACATTCCTTGAGGTAATCGAGAAACTCGATACTAAGATACTCACCGCCTCTGTCGGATCTAAGCATCTTTATCTTTCTATCCAATTGATTTTCCGCTTCATTCTTAAACTCTTTGAACTTTTCAAAGGTGTCCGACTTATTCTTGATTAAGTAGATATACCCATATCTGCTAAAATCGTCGGTAATGGTCACATAGAACCGCGTGCCATATTTAGTGGTTGTTCTGAAGGGACCACACACATCTGTGTGTATGATATCCAACAGACCTTCACCTCTTTCAAATGAACCTTTGAATGGTGATTTTGTCATCTTACCAAGTAAGCAAGATTCGCATACATCATCCGACCCGAGGTCGAATGATTCCAACACTCCATCCTTTTGGAGTTGGGCGATGCGTTTCTTGTTTATATGGCCAAGGCGACAATGCCACAGACATGCCTTTTCTACACCGCTTGAAGCATCAATAGTTAAAACATTTTTACCATAATTATCAACACACATAATAGACTCATACACTCCATCACAATGCATGCCATTGAATATAAAAACATTATTTTTGAAAACAGAAATTGAACCATTCAATTTATTAAACTCATAATAAAAACCTTGTTTAAACAATGCATGAAAAGAAATTATGTTCTTAGCCATATCTGGCGCATAGCAACAATTATGTAAATCTAATCTAACTCCACTACTCAGTATCAGTCTATAAACACCAATCTTGGTAACAGGTGACGTTCGCCTATTGCCCATGACCAGGTTCAGTCTGCCATGCTCCAGCTCCCTACTTTCCTCTAGGCCCTACAAATCAGAACAGATATGAAAACCACATCCTGTATCAAGGACCCAAGAATGGGAAAAAGACGAGTTATTAGATATAGAATATGTACCTGCTTGTGACGGTTTTACTTTACCGTCCTTGATGTCCTGCAGATACGTTGGGCAGCTCCTCTTCCAATGACCCTTTTGCTTGCAGTAAAAGCAATCGGCCTCTTTGGGGTTCTGAACATGTGGAATACCGGAAGACTTGCCTTTCGGGGCACTGCTAGATGACCCGACATGAGTCTTTTCCCTCCAGTTTTGTTTAGGGGGCCCTTTCCGTTTCTTTCCTTTTCCAGAGCCAATAGCCAGGACAGACAGGTTGACAGGGAGCAAACCTTTTCCCTTCATCCCGTCCTCAGTCGTCCGAAGCATTCGGTGTAATTCAGCTAGGGTTGCCTGGTTGTTGTTCAAATGATACGCCAGTGTGAACTGGTCATAAGAACTGGGCAAGGAGTTCAGCACTATGTCAACTGCTAAATCCTCACACACAGGCATTTCTAGCTTCCTAAGCCTCTCCACATAACCATGCATCCTTTGCACATGTGCACAGACGGACTCGCCCTCCTTGGGCTTGCCGTTAGTGAAGGCTTTTACAACCTCACGCCTTTCGATGCGCTCCTGCTTGCGGAACTTTTCTGCGAGCTCTTTGTGCATCTCGTAAGGCCAATAGTCCTCATAGATACGCTGCAGTTCAGGGTTCATAGTAGCGATCATGATGCAAGCCACTTTGGTTGCATCATCAGAGTGTTTAGTGTACGCAGCGATTTCCTCGGGAGGGCGGTTTCAGTGTCCACATCAACGAGCTCGGTTTCCAGAACATACTCTTTGTGTTCAAACCTTAGAGCCATTCTGATGTTGCGGATCCAGTCATTATAGTTAGTGTCGTCCAACGTTACCTTTGAGCATAATGACAGAATCGAAGTGACATTACCGGGATTTGAGTGGGGAACGGATTGGTCAGAAGACATCTGAACAAGAAGAAGGTAGTTTTAATTAGATATGATAATAATAATAACCCTTATATTCACCCAAGAATAAATATAAGGCTAGGATCCTACAATAACAATCTACAATACCGAAAAGGGATGCCGTAATCTATATTGTAAACTTTATAAGGTATGCGAATGACGATTCAGCCAATTCCACCGCGGAAACATAATCTTATTATAATGGAATTCCTAGTTTCATTGAGATTTACCAAACTGTTTGATAGCATGTTTAAATCTCGGGAATGCCCCGCTGTTTGTGACTAGGATACCGAGGATCACAAACTGGGTGTGAATAACCATGCAAATTGCTTGATACTCTTGAAGTCAATTGTCATCTCTAATTAACGTGCCGGTTATCCACACATGCTCCGTTAATAATGACAAAATCAAGAAACCCATTGCGACTCTTTGCGGACCCCAATTGGCATGCCGGTAAACCACACACGCTCCACCAACGTTCCACAAAGTGCAATGTGCAATTTCATGGATTAGCATCAATTCACATTTTTAACCTAAAGTAACTAGATTGGGGTTTGTTTTAAGGTTCTAGTACTTTCAATTATAGCATTATACTTTTAAGAGGCTTTAGCAGTTCTATTTCTATCATACCCGTTCGGCTAACGACACTCGACTGACCAGGAGAGCGATGGGTAAGAGTAGATACCCATTAGACTAACATTTTATAGTCAGTCGCCTTATACCCTCTTTAGAGGACAGTTTTGTGAATGAGGCCTACTAATGGTAGACTAACCAATTTTCTTATATATTAAATTAAATTTTAATCATAAATACATATAAGATATATTTTAATCTTATTAAAATATTTTAGAATTAATTTTATCTAAATTTTCGCAAATTTATACTAATTTTTAAAAAAATTTAATTAATTCTTTAAACTGATTTAATTGGTCTTTTAATTAATCAATTAATTAAACTAATTAAATCTAGGTTACATATTACCAAATTAATCAAATTAATTTTTTTATAATGGTCCTTGTGATTCTCGAAAATTACAAGCCAAGCAAGAAGTTCAAGTTATTTAATTAATCTTATTACCAAAAATAACAACATATTATTATGGCAAACAAATCAAGCAATCAAGGGGGGACCAAAAGGGATGGCGGCTAGGGTTAGGAACCCTAGCATTGAAATCGACAAGGCCATCTTCAAGGGTTTAATTTTCGCCAAAAACCCTTTGGCACAAACTGTTCAAATCAAATCACAAGAAAACAAGCTAGCTTTGATACCACTGAAGGGTTTCTATGCAAAAAATGAACACAAAAATTCCTATGGTTCACATGCAACCCTAAAATGATCTATGTTTTCTTCTATGAAGATTAGAACTAAAAACCCTAAAGGATACAATTCAATTCTAAAGATGAATTAAGAAAACCAACCTTTGATCTTATGATCCTTCAAGCAAGCAACAAAGAGATCCTGCCTCAAATGCAAGTCACACCAAAGCAAGGAGAAGACAATCCAGCAGAGTAAGGAAGAGAGAGAGATGGCGTGAATATGGTGGTGCCAGGGGGTTCCTTATATAGCCTCCAGAGGCTACACCTGAAACCCTAAGGAGCCTCCCAAGTGAGCAAGCCTGCAAGTCACTTGGACCAGGCTTCTAAAACCCTAGAAGGGTTTTCGCCAAACCCTAGAGAGGACTCTAGGGTGGCGCCACTTTTGGACCCTGGCTTATCCCTTGCCAGTTATTCAACTATTGAATAATTACAAGTCAGCCCCTGCACTTTAATTAATTAATTTAATCACTAAATTAAATCCAATTAATTCTGGATTAAATCTCAATTAATTAATATAGTTTCTAATTAATATATTAACACTTAAATATATTAATAAGCCATCTATATATATTCTATTGATTTATTAAACCCTTAATAAATCAACCTTTCTCTCTACTGAACTGTACATCAATTCCCCAGCTATGAGGGCAACCCAAATGGACTTTGCTTTTATTCATAAGATAAATACAATTATAAGTCATGGTTTAGACACCTAATCCAACAAGTGTGCCTTTAGATTTTTTTACACTGACTTATGTGGCCTGATAAATCCACCAACTATGGTATGTGACCGCTATTTTATGCTAATTGTTGATGATTACACCGTTACATGTGGGTGTGCATGCTCAACATAAAGTATGAAGCCTACAACTTTCAAGAATTTCAAGTCACTAATCGATATTGAAAGCTCGTTCAACCTAAAAGGGTTGCGTTTCAATTTTAGGGGTGGGGAATTCACCTCAAATTAGTTTCTCGATTTTTATAAGGAAGACAGAATCAAACTTCAATTAATAGCCCCTACTCCACTCAACAAAATGGGGTCGTAGAACATCGAAATCATACTGTCCTCGAAGCTACGAGATCCATGTTATGTCAATACCAGATGCCATGTAGGGGAAGTGGTATGTCATGCCATTTATATCCTAAACAGAGTCCCGACGAGAGGGGTGAAGGACATGACCCCGTGCGAACCTTGGAGGAAAAAGAAATTGACATTCCATTACATAAAAGTATTTAGGTGCGTCAGATTTGTGAAGAACCTGTTGAAACAGACAACAAAACTCGGTGACAGTGGTGGCACGTAACATCGTTAAAAGTAGTGGTGGCACGTAACATCGTTAAAAGTACACTGATGGTTCACATAGGGAACGAGTCTAGAAGTAAAGGTTATCAAATGTGCAACCCTAAAGAGAATAGACTAGTGGTGGCACGTAACATCGTTAAAAAAGGAAATAGTATTGGGCCACAAGCCCTAACAATGGGTCCACATCGAAGTCAGCGTATTATTTAATACATTTATGATCCCACATACATAAGCCCATGATCTAGAAACAGTTGGTGGTGAAAATGGGAATGCTACGTCCAAATTTTATCAAGTCACTCGTCCATTACCATTATTCGGGTCAACGATAGCAAGCTACGATCCAGCCGACTCACCAAGAGTGTCAATTCCGGAAATAACTACATCATCAAATTGAATTGGTAAAGAGGTGATCCCTTCAAAATACAATCACATGCCCATATAAGGTCTTTGAATGCTATATGAAATTTATGAAGAAACAGAACCAATGGAAGTTGAACCAGATGAATTATTGCATACTAGCAAATAAACAACCACTTACTTAAAAGCACCTAATGATTAGACTTGTCGTGAAGCAATAAAAAATGAACTTGACTAAAATGTTAAGAATCAAACCTGGAGACAGGCTTATCTTTCGAAAGGTCGAAACCCCATCAGATTATAATGGGTGTTCAAGCTAAAAGGGATGCAGCGGGAACATCATGAAGCAAAAGGCCCGATTAGTCATGTAGGGCTATGTATAGCAAAAGGGATTCATTTGATGAGCAAAGTATGGAGCCTAATTTGAACCGGAGAAGACTAGATGAGCGAAGAGATTCAGCTACTTTATGCAACCAAAAACAGAGGCGAAGAATTGTTAGTGTTGTTCAGGTCTGTGTCTTGAATGAATTCTTAGTTCTCAATCAAGGACGTTATTTTCTCTGGTCAGACTAACCAAAGAAGGTCGATAGTGGAAGAAGATATCACAAGTCGGGTACATCTCACCCAGATGAAGAACTGCTTCTTCAGTCTATAAGTAAAGACTTGGAATGAAGAGTATTCGATCAGCAGGACCTAGGAAGGTCACACCTATTCTAGATCAGAGGATACGTCTTCAGTTGGGCATGCCTAAAAGGCAAGTTAAGATAGACAACATGGGTTGGTTTGGTGACTAAGGCGGTTACCAGGCCACGAGAATTGTAACAAATAGCAAGAACTTAATACGGACTGAAGAACCATGATAGAAGAAGCTAATCACCAGTATCTTCTATGGAACGCAGTTCACCGTGACAACATTAGCTTGGGCTACGATCACAGGAGTGAATGTATCAGCAGCAGAAGAAGGTGAAACCGTAGTGTCTTCTTTGACCAAAAGCTCAGTTTAGACATGATAGTTTCCTTAGGCAATAAGTTAGCCTCTGACCGATGTGTACTACAAAAAGAGATGTTTAAGAAAAGTATCACTCTTGCAATAAGTACACCAAAAATAAGATTGGCATATAGCTTGCAATTGTGGTTGTATGTAATTGCAGAGACATGTTCACAATTGCAAGCTCCATGTCTTTGCATTCATCTCTTTCATCTGCCTCTTGTTCAACAATACTAACCATTCCGTTGGAAATTCATCAGCCTCACAATTATTCCAACTTTGCAATAATTTTTCGAGTTTGTTAAGAAGATGAAAGTAATGCATGTTTAAATCTCCAGCAACATGCGTCGTTGCTTCTCAAATTCAACATAATCAATCTATAAAACAAATGACATAATTAAACATGGTAGATTTATAACTTTATATACTTTTTTTAGAACGGCAAAGCTATCCTACTTCTACTCCTAGTATACACCTGAAAACCAACTATGTTTCTTGCGAGACTTGAACCCTCAACCTCAAAGAGGGAGGGCGATGCCTTTACCACTTGACCAAGAGGCCATTGCCTATGACTTCATATACTAAAATGACATTATACATCATCATGATAAATTAGGGTATGTGGTTTTGGTAAGTAGAAAAAGCTATTTTCAAGAGGGTAATTAAAGAACACCATCTTCCGTTTTTATTGAAGACTTTACAACATAACCATCTTGACAGCTCCAAAACTCTCCAAGTCTTGTGAGTTTTGTACTATATAATCCACTCAAGATCATTGTGAATGCTCCATGAATAAGTCCTTATTGATTTCAAAGGTAAATTGTTAATTTTTTCAGACTAGATACCATTGCTCTGATAATAACTCGACACTCTCATTAGTTTATATGATGGTTCTAACTTTTCACTGTATTTGGTATAGTAGAAGTCTTCTTTCATCATGAAAGTGATTTCCACTACATAATTAGTTTCAAATTGAACAAACATAAGTAAATTACAATATGATATGTCGGACTCGATTTGTGAGGGGAAATTTAAGAAAAAAAATTAAGCAATGGTACCTGCATCACAATATGTGGATACATTTGTTGGATTAGGCGTCTAAGCCATGACTATAATTTAAGAATATACTTGATTGACAGCAGCACAGTCCTTTTGGGTTTCCCTCAAAACCTAGTAGAGGACAAGATAACTTAAAGAGAGAGAGAGAGAGTGAGAGAGAGAGAAATATGTTTTGTTAATATATTATGAGAATAATATATTAATTAGAAATCATAATATTTAATTAATAATTGATCAGAAATTAATTGGAATTAATTTTGGGATTAATTGGATTAATTAAAGGTACAGGGGCTGAATTATAATTGTTCAATAGTTGAGCAACGGAGAATTAGGGCTTGGGGATGGTGGACGAATTTAAGGCTTTCTTAAGCCTTAAGAATTTGTAAATTACCTTATATGGTATAAGGGATTATTTATGGTATGATAAGTAGATTTAGTTATATGATAAAAGACTTATTATATCAGGATATTAAATAAGGTAGTTATACTCTTTATCACTTAAGATATGGAAACTATAAATAGAGGCATCCTCCCACTCCTAAAAGACACGAAATTAAGGATTATTGTCCTCCTTTCTCTCTTGTTTTCTTGCTTGCTTGGTTCTGGGTATGAGCCATTAGAGGCACGACACTTGTGGTGTTTGCTTCCAAGAGATCTAAGGATCAAAATGTTAGTTTTTCTTCATTATTTCTTTTAGTAATTTTTTTGTTTGGCCTTTTGGATTATTATTACATGTTCAATGATAGAAAACAAAGATCCAATCTAGGTTGCATGTGAACTTAGGGTTTTAGTTCATAGATTTGAATAAAACCTTTCAACATTGACGTTTTCAGGTAGGAGGTTCAAGAGTGTAACCAACAAAAGTGTGACGTTGGTTAGAGTGCATAACAAATGATAAATATTATGAACTTGTATGAAACAAAAATGCATAATCATTTTTGAGAATTATTTGTGTATCGTAAAAGAGAAAAAATAAAAACCTTAGGCAAGACATTGTAATGACCCCTATATTTTAAAGAAACTCCTATTATAGTCCTTGAAAGGGAAAATAAGGCATCAATATGCAGAATGGTAATTTAACATAAATTACTTGTAATTCACTAGAAATCTAAATACATATAAAAAACATATATAACCAACAATAATGAAATATCAAACAAAGTATAGTGTTAATAAAAAGGCTGAATAATCACTCAACCCTTTAAAAGTATCAAATTAAAGCCACAAAACATAATCAAATGAATAAGTCAAACTACAAAGAAGTTTAGAAACCTTAATTACAAGACAGGATCAATATAACTTATAAAGCCATCAAAATGTAGATTAGATATGCATACCGCCACATACAAACTCAAGAAAACAATGATTTGTAGATTTCAGTTGAAATTAAAGTTATAATAAATGAATCACACAAAAAAGTAAAATCATGATACTCAAGTAACAAATAATCGATGATACATGATGTGAAACTCCATAAACTAAAATATGGGATAACCATGAAGTAGTAAGAGAAATTAGGATCATCGCACATAGCCGACAGGATGAATGCTTGTGAGATTGTCGAGCTCGATGCTGATATAAAACATGATATCATCACCATATTCTGCGTGTTACTCATGGGGCACAAAATGGGCCAAGAGAAAGACCAAAAACATCAGAAGCCCATTGTGGCATTTCATTGAATACCCAAAGTGCACCAAAAATGAACTCATTGTGTCATGAATTAGAACACTACCCCTAAGGTATACATGCTGGAGAAGGTAAATGAGTGTGAATCTATAAAGGAAATGTGCAAAATGAAGAAATATAGCAACAAAAATACAACAATTCAATTAACTCAATCTCGAGTGGGCGATTAAATTAACTCAATCTGGAAAAGGGAATTGCAAACTTGCAATCATCACATGCAAATCTAGATTCGGTGATTTAACTAACTCTATCTAAAGTCGATTCCAAACTTGGTGTTAGGAATAGGACAGGGTACACGCAGCGGAAACACTCTATCACACACACAAACTCATGAAAATAAAACAAGAAGAACACAAGGATTTTTACGAGGTTCGGATTCGGTGCAAATCCTACGTCCACGGGCTACAACTAGAGAAATCTTATTAATACTCAATAAGATTACAATTTACAATTGTTGGTGCACTTTGCTTCTTAACCAAAGCCTTGTATTTATAGGCTTAGGAATTGAATGTGAATTGAGAAAATAAAAATCAAGCTTGAAGACTTTGATCTCACCTACCTTTGACAAAAACTTAACCAACCCAATCTTTCACCTAACAATCTCCGACTTGAAGATTTTGAACAATACAGTAACTTCAGTAATCTTCAACCAAATCAGTCTTTCAAGCTTCCAGTTCCCAAGAACAAGCTAAACTTAGTCCAATTTTCCTAGTTGCAGCCGCCCCTCATCATCAAGTACTAGAAGGGCCAGTTGAAGCTACCACAAGCTCCAACTCAGTAGTAGCCAATCCCGCTACCGACTCGGTCGTGGTCAATACCGCCACCGACTCATCCCCTGTCTCAACCGGCTTGGACACTCCACCGGATCCACAGATACACCGAGGACCACTAACACTCTCCAAACTTTGCAAACTTCCAACAGGAGAGAATTTTTCAGTCTTAGTCTTCAAAACCTAACGGCTCTTTGTAACTGTACCCGGAACACACCCCGTGCTCTCACTGTCACAAAATCCCCTGAATGGTTTAGACTTTCCGACTCGTTCAACTAACATCTCTTTGGCTCCAGACTTTATGTTTGCCAAATGAAGTCTCTTAGCACTAGATTTAGCGAACCATATTTTGTCATGCTTAACAGGGACGGTCATACTTCCCTCAGCAGGTACCCCAAACATATACAATGACCCACGCTTCATACCTTGAGCAATCACCGAATTACCATTGACCACCCTCCATTTACCACCACCAAACCTTACTTCCAGTCCTTGTTTATCCAGCTGACCAACATAAATCAATTTCTTCTTCAGCTCCGGAATCACCCTGACATTCTTCAAGTTCCATGTAGTTCCCAATGAAGTAACCAGATCAATATCTCCCATGCCCGTTACTTGAAGCATCTCGTCATTTGCTAACCGTACCTTCCCAAAAATCTCCTTCTTTTAGATTCACCATCGTTTCTCCGTTGTCTATGGCGTGAAACGAAGCCACTGAATCCATGACCCAAGAGTCTACACAGCTTTCCATACTGAGTATCAATGCATCTTCCTGATAAACATTCTCAGCACCAACACTGTTTAATTCTTTCTTTGGACGTTGACTCTTAACATGTCCCACCTCTTGGCAGTTCCAACACTTCACATTCTTCCAAGTTCTAGATGAACTTCTTCCCCGACTCCCACTGCTCCCACTATTCCTGCTATTCCCTCTACCTCTTCCGATGTTTAATAACTCAGAAGAAGAAGATCCACCTTGATTCTTGCGTCTGACATGCTCGCCAAGAACCAAATCTTTAACCCCTTCAAAAGTCATACCACTGGTCCGCACTGAACTTGTAACAGCGGTTACTGTTCCAGACCAGCTATCAGGTAGTGAAGCTAGTAGCAGTGAAGCTTGAGTCTCGTTATCAAATTTAATTCCCACAGATGACAATCTGGACAGAATTGAATTTAGATTGTTAATGTGAATCGTAACTGAGTTGTCTTCATTCATCCTTGTCGTGAACAATTCCCTCATCAAGAACACCTTGTTAGCCGCCGACGGTTTCTCATACATGTTCGTCAGAGCATCCATCATACCACGCGCCGTGGTTTCCTTCATGATGTTGAAAGCGACGCTCCTTTCCAACGACAATGTAATAACCGCCTTAGCTTTCTTGTCCTTTGAGTTCCACGCATATTCAGCAGCTTTTTCCATTTTCTCCGGTTTATCTCCAAGTACCACGTCCAAATCTTTCTGACATAACAATGCTTCTATTTGCATTTTCCACCAGCTAAAGTCAGAACCGTTGAACTTCTCGATTACAACCTTGTCTTCAGCCATTACGACAAACAAGAGACAAATCTTTTATAGTACTTTTGTGTGACAGAACAGTACCCTTCAAAGTACCAAGACACCTTCAATACGATTAATAGAAACTAGTTTCTGGTGTGGAAGATCAGACAAAACTGCAACCATAGAGCATACTCTAATTTCTAAAACCGAGACCTCCTCCGAAACCCGAAGCTCTGATACCAGGTGTTAGGAATCGGACAGGGTACACGCAGCGGAAACACTCTATCACACACACAAACTCACGAAAATAAAGCAAGAATAACACAAGGATTTTTACGTGGTTCGGATTCGGTGCAAATCCTACGTCCACGGGCTACAACTAGAGAAATCTTATTAATACTCAATAAGATTACAATTTACAATTGTTGGTGCACTTTGCTTCTTAACCAAAGCCTTGTATTTATAGGCTTAGGAATTGAATGTGAATTGAGAAAATAAAAATCAAGCTTGAAGACTTTGATTTCACCTACCTTTGACAAAAACTTCAACCCAATCTTTCACCTAACACTTGGATCGATAGACAAAACCTTAGAACTGAGAGATTATAAGCGCTGTAGATGAAAAGCTATGGATCACTACAAGAAAAACCTTGAATAACTACGGAAAGTTGCTACGGATACAAAATCCGTAGCTATTTTGCTACGGAGTTTGCTACAGAATGACTGTTCATAGAGATTGTGCAACACAATTTGCTATAGAATTTTATGTCGTAGCTAAGTCTTGTATAACTATAGAATTTCGCTACAAAATTAAAGTTGGTAGTTATTCTGCTACAAAAATTGCCATACAAACGTTGGCCGTAGTTATTTTTACATTATTTGCTATGAACTTTGTTACGGAATGTTGTATCGTAGCTATATCTTGAAATATTTTAGAAATTTGCTACGGAATTTAAATCCGTTGCTATTTTGCTATGGAATGTACCACAAAATTCAAATCCGTAGCTATTTGGCTACGTAATTTATTATGGAATTAAACTCATTGATTGAGACAGATATGTAGCTAAAATATTGCTACGGAAATTGCTACTTCTATTTCTTTTGTAGTTAAATAACAACAAATATTTTTGCATAGCAAATTATGAAAATTATTAAATTTCCCTCTACTTTTACAAATTTTCCCCCATTATTTCCAAAAAAAGAACAAAAATTTCACATAGCCTTTTGTACCAGATCACGTAACCCAGATTACGGAAAGCCCCTATAGATTTCACGGTATCCATATTACGTTTTCCCCTTGTGGGCACTCTTCAGCCCGAGGACAATCTCCAGATTTCACGGTTTACCCTAAGTCCAAAAACCCAAATCCACCCATCGATTATGCTTTTCCGCCTCTGATGCCGGTCGTCGTCGATGGTCGAATGCATACGCCAGTGATGTGCTTCATTCCATAGTACATACATCCACGATTACAACCCCGAATTACACAGTCGAAGCACACGGTTCAACCACCAATTACGGTAGTCGTCACCGGTCAACTGCTTATGCTACTGGCGTGCTTCATCTCCAAGGTACATACATCCCTCATCTCATTATTCTGTTCGGGATTTGCTTTAATGTATTTATGTCTACATAATTTTTTACAATGTCGGGAATGGGAGTATTGAATTGAAGGTTCTCGATGGTTGTGTTTTGATTGAAGTCTATGGTTCTATTTTGATTAAAGCCTAAGCCTCATTCCAATTTTACCCTTAACGTTTTTTGTGGACTAATGTGATCCATCAACAGTACCACCATCCATACCAACATCATCAGTCACACCATCCATACCAGCATCATCATCAATCCCATCATCCACACCTTCATCATCTACCCCATCATCGATACCAGAATTATCAACATCAGAGCTAAGTATTGACCCTGAGCAACAAGGTTATGCATGTGGATCTACACGACTGGATGGACGATTATGTATTCGAGATCACAATAAGGAGGAAGTTAAAGCACTAACTCATTAACATTTTTTATAATTTGTGTAAATTAATAACTTATATCTACATTGAATATTACAATCTGGTTAAGTTGATATTGTTCTATTTGTAGGTTTATTCCTTCAGGTCGGTGTTCAACCATTATTCATTCAACTTTTGCAAAAAGAGTAGATTCAGATGGATATAAATGGGTTAATATAAGTGACGCGACCAAAGAGTTCTATTGGGATGAGTTTCAAGTAACTATTAATATACATGCTTTATTATTAAGTTTTATTAACATAAAATTGTATTAATTCCTTTATATATGTTGTGATGTAGAAAAAGTGCTACTGGGATGATGTAATCAGTAATTTGATCAAACGTACTTGGGAACACAAGGCCAAAGAAAGATACAGACAATATATCCACAACATAAGCTCAAGAATAAAAAATCCAACCCGTAAAAAGCCTACCCAATTATCACCGGAAGTATGGACGGCTTGGAATGCAATATGGAATTCTGAGGAGTTTAAAAAGAAATCTGATCAAAATAAAAAAAATAGGAGTAGAGGTGTAGTGGATGGACAAGCACTGCCTACCCATACTAGTGGATCAGCTTCTCATTCTAATGTTGCTATCGAGTTTGTAAGTTTTTTATTTATAAAAACCATTATATTTTCTATTTCTCAATCTAGGAGAGTGATTAATTTTTATGATGATATTTATATTTTTAATAACTTGTACGTGACATATATGTAGGAGAAACAATTGGGACATCCACCGTCATGCTTTGAGTTGTTCGTGCATACACATACTAAAAATCATGATGGAATGACTTTTTTAGTTGATCGAGCCGAACAAATCCATGTAAGTTAACGTTAATGATAAATATTTGTAGTTTAAAGGGAGAAATTAGTCATTTACTAACAAAACATTGCACGTGTCAGAATAAATTACTTTGTATATATGGTAATATATGGCGATGTTTGCAAATCTGTTTCTTTCATAGTTTTTATCTGATAAGTGAGGTAATGTATGTATGCTAATGTATGATTTTTTATGTCTGGTAAGTGTGTGTGTATGTATAGTGATATTTTCAAATCTTTTTTTACAAGTTTTTATCCGATAATAAAGTGTGATAATGTATTTATAGCAATGTATGTGTCTTTATATATGGGGATATTTGAATATTTGTTTCCTATACCTAATAAAATATTGTATCTTTGTAGGATACTTTTGAGAGACGACGTGAGGAGTTGGTTCTTATAGGAGAGGAATTTGATGAAAACGAGTTGTATTATCAAGTTGTTGGAGGGCATGACCGTAAAAGAAGATTATATGGCCTTGGCTTATACGGCAATTCCATTACTTCTAGCAAGGGCTATTTTAATATGTATACATCACCAAATACCGAGAAAGAGCGTCTTGAGACAAAGTGAAAGATCCAAAATTTGGAGAACATTGTTGCGGAGCAAAAGGAGCAAAATGAGGGTATTAAACAAGACTTTCAAAATGTTAAAAAGCAACTTGAAGAAGCATTGGTCGTTATAAAAAATTTAGGCGATATGGTCAAAGTTCTCACTAATAAGTGATAATGTACTCCTCACTTATTGGATATTTCTTTTTGCCACATTTGATAGTCAAGTCGAATATTCATGTTTACAATATGTATTTTTGTCACATTTGATATTAGTTAAGTCGACTATTCATGTTTAGGATATGTAGATTTATAACTTTTGGTCATATTTAGAATCCTATTAAAAACCGTATGGGATATGTAATGGAATATGTAATGCAAAATTGCAACAGGATTTGCTATGAAATTTATCATGGAATATTGCTTCGACATTTGCTATGGAATATGCAATTACATAATGGTACAGAATTTGCTACGGAATGCATTATAAAAAATTGCTACGCAATTTGCTACAGATGGCATTATAAAAAAATTGCTACAGAATTTGCTACGGAATACATTATAAAAAATTGCTACGGAATTTGCTACGGAATACATTATAGGAACTAGCTATGGAATTTGCTACGACATACATTATATGAACTTGCTACGAACTAGTTGTTCCGTAGCAAACTTGCCATGGATTTTGCTATGAAATTTATTTTCTGTCACCAAACTTGCTACGTAATAATATCGTAGTTAAAATTTCTATGGAATATTTCGTAGCAATGTCTGTAGCAATATCGCTACGAAAATATAATTCCGAAGCAAAAATTTAGCTACAAGGAATTTAGCTACGGAATCTAGTTTTTTTATTTCCGTAGCAGATTCCGTAGCTATTTAGGTCTAGCTACGGAATTTCAGTCTCTAGCTACAGAATTTTTCTGTAGCTATTCCAGAATTTTCTTGTAGTGGATGCATAAGCAAGTGTATATGAAAAGATTATCAATAGCAACACACAACATTAACTAAACAATACAGATAACGACTCCAATTCCTGATTCTCATTTAGAAAGGTGTAGATGAAAAGCTATAGATGCATACAGAAGCATGTGCAACAATAAGAGTATTGTGCGGTAGAAGGTCAAGGGCGGGACAGGGTGGACGAGGGAGTAGAAGTAGGAGATTATCAGCGACATCCGATCTGCTAGACTATGTAGTCCTCACTCTATTTCATTCACATTGATGAACTTCCTAGAGGTTATCAGTGGCAATAAGTGAAAATTAAGTTAGGTTATCTTTTTCATCTTGGCGGGGGAAGAAATAGGGAAAGAAAATTGAACGAAATTGTTTTTCTTCACACCTGAAAAACCTAACTGTTATGAGCGAGAGAGAAAGAAAGAAACAACGATACAAAAAATGTGTGTGTGAGAGGAATCAAGGTAGTTGATCGATCAAGAAGCGGGAAATGAGAACGATCGAGGAAAATAAAAAGACGACTGAAATATTTTTAAGATAACATACATCATTTTCATGTGTATTTCGTTTTTTTAACTATGACACTAATACACGATACAAGTTTTTATAGGTTGTAAATATTATAAAAATATGACGGAGGTTTACGGGGTATAGAATTATGTATGTCGTAATTCATATTGTAATAAAGATGACATTTTTTATGAGACATATCTTTGTATGCCACAAAATCAGTTGTCATTAAAACCTATTTTCTAGTAGTTTTACCACCAACCACCTACAAAGTAATAAGCCAGTTTACTTTTAACGTGTGATCAATCAAGAGGCAACGAAAACGGAGTAATGGAAATCCATAAATTAACCCAGAAATCTGTCTACGCATATTTTAGTTTTTCTTTAAAGCATGCCCAATAGAAATTTTTTTAGAGTTTTTTCTAATGCATGGAAATCCATAAATTAACCCAGAAATCTGTCTATGCATATTTTAGTTTTTCTTTAAAGCATGCCCAATAGAAATTTTTTTAGAGTTTTTTCTAATGCTTGCTAATTAGCAAGCTTTATGGTTAGAATATTTTTCACAAAATAATATTATCATATTGATATATCTATTGTATTTATATATATTGTGTTTGTATATACAAAGATTAAATATTTGTGGGACCATAAAAAACGCTTTGTCAAAAAAACTCTTTTTTATAGTGGGTGTTTATAAAAATCTATGATTTGGCAATTTAATGATTCCAAAAAAGTTTGTGAAAAAACCTTCCTATTCGATCGTGATGCTGTTACCACTTGCTAATAAATGGTTGCTTTAATCTCCTTTGTATTGTAAGCTAAAACTCACACAGATATGGACAACGTATTTTTTTTCTTTGTTCTAAAAGAAACAAACGACTACACTCACACGGGATGTGCAATCTTTTATTACAGAACGAATAAGTTCGTTCTTTAATTTAAAGAAACCATGTTACCACTTATAAAGCATAAATGCACCGAGGCGTTTATTACACTAATAGGGAAAAAGTACGTAAGTTACAAGCTCGACCATGCATGATGCCACGATCAGTTGTGAGTTTGGGCCACATGAGCTTGTTTGTACGCCGTTGCCTCTGCATACGTGCTGCAGCACCTGCACCCTCGGTTGTAGTAACGTCCACCACCACAGCAGCCAAACCTGCAATAACCTCCTCCACGGCCGCCCCCGTTGTTGTAACCTCCATGTCTACCATTGTAGTATCCATGGTCGTCACGACCATACTTGGCATCTTCTACCCCACCTGCATGATTTTATGAACGTACATTTTAAATTAGTCCATGATGCAGCATTCTGGTAATTTTGTATGAAAACATCATGTAAAATTAAAATATTCTAAGAAGATGAAATTTACGCACCGTCATGGTTGGACGCCAAGTCCTTCGCTGCAGCCATGTTCGAGGTTATGAGAAGAACAGTGGCCAGAGCAAGGACAAGTAGAAGAAATGTCTTCGAACCCATTTAGAGTTGTTTCCGAAAAGAAATATTTGAAAGAAGGGTAAAGAATGAGTTTGGTACGTTTCTCAATTTATAGAACGATTTATGCAGATGAAATCCGCTGCAAATTGGTTGGTTGGTGAGGAGCTGGGGCCAGGTTTTCATCGGCTTTTACATTTTGAAACCGAATTTGATGTTCTTGACTTCTTATCTACCAGATTCTTTTTTCTGTATTGTGTTGTAAAATATTTTATATGAATAGGTTTGTGCGCAAGTAAATCATTTTTTGGTTTCCTCATTATGAATGGATTTTTTTTTTTTTTCCATTTTCAGTCATTTTTAATTTTATCATTTTCTACTGAACGACGAATTAATTATGTACACTGAATTTTGAAAAGCAATTAATTATTGGCTACACTTATCCACTGAAACTCGCCATGTGGTTGCATTTAACATCCGGTATGGTTTTAGTTTAAATAATATCGTCCATACTTGTATATATTGTCACCTACCCTGACTTATTGCTGTTCAAAAAAAAAAAAAAAAAAAAAAAAAAAAAAAAAAAAAAAAACCTAGCCTGACTTAGATCTTAAGCAGCTGGTATATGCTACATTGTGATTATCTATATACTAAGGCTATTTTACGTACAAAAATAGGTCAAAGAGGATTTCAAATCAATATCACAGGCAACAATAATAAAAGAAATGCCTTACCACTACTAGAAAAAAATGCAAAACTCCAACAGATATTTCGGATAGAAATATTCCATCCCAAAATTCCAATGGAAAAACCACGAATTAGCTATAAAACAAACAGGAGCGGATACATGATTTACTAATAGCAGTGACATCGGAATTTGTTTTTTTTCTGAGGTAATATATTAAAATAAATTTCTTTTACGGGGTTGCACCCTATTAGAAAAATAAATAAATAAATAAAATTACACTACGTATCTGAAAGTTAGCAGGGGCCTGGACCCCCTAGTGCCCAATATAAAATCCGCCATTGAAAACAAAAACCCTAAATTTTGTGACAAATTGCATCAAAACAGCGACGAAATATATTTTTGTGCGATAACGATGGCGTGAAGGTAGGAGGGAGAGGGGAGAGTGTCTCAAACTCTTCTTTTCTAGTTTATAAAATGGATAATAACTTGATTGGGTAACGAACTTTTAAAATTGTTCATATTTAGTCACAGGAACTATTTTTGTGCTTGATTTACCGATTAACTATTTAAAATTGTTCACAATT